>JAPKLX010000024.1:1370851-1410128 GCA_026898415.1 Leonotis leonurus | reverse complement strand
AGATCTCTGATACATAATAATCAGGAAAATTTTTACGGGCCATTACAGAAATCAATTAAGTTGTAGTTTTGTTTTGCCTTCTGATCTGGGAATTTTGGGCATGCTTTGTTATAATGTTGCACTTTTGTCTAAAACTTCCGAATTTAAATTACTACATAAGGATTTCACATGCGCGCACACATATAAAAAAATCACGTCTATATCCTAAAATAAGACATAAAAAGAGCACGAAAAATGGGTTCGTCACCCACATATATATGATATGATGATCATTTGATTATGAAGCAATTAGTATGATTTTTTTATATAGACGAATTGCTTCATAATCAAATGATCATCATATCATATATATGTGGGTGGCGAGACCGTTTTTCGTGCTCTTTTTGTGTCTTATTTTAAGTCTAAATTGAGTCATTTTCTTTTATTTGTATAGTGTTTTGTGTCTGGGAGGACAAGAGTCTGGGTTGGCAGGATACAGGTGAAGGTTGCAGGTCATCTCAAGAAAGAGACACGTTTACACAAGGAGCATCATGGGCAATCTGAAGCTCAAGGCAAGGTAGTGCTCGAGATCACGCTGCAACCGCCGGGGACAAGAGGAGCACATTGGCCAAGATAAGAAGGAAGAGTGAAGCAGCCGGGAGCGCAGAAGACGATGGGCAAGATGCTGGGTTATGCGGCGTATTTCTTTCCTTCTGCGGAAAAGGAAAAAGATCTCCCTTTCCTTCCACGAAATATAGGGAGGATATGGAGTATCTCCTTCTACGTGGAAGATCTGACCGGGAATGAAAGTTCGCTATAAACCCTAGCCACCACTACCACGAAGACCAAGTCCATGAAGAACTATAAATACTCACGCTATGAATTAGAGACATAAGCAATTCGAAAGGAGGGACGATGCCCGACTGGCTCTTATCCTTAGTCTAGGTTTTTTTTCAATGAGTGTTGGGGAGGAAGAAACAAGTCATACGGACAAACACTTTATTTAAATTTTGTTCATGTTTTCGGCCTTGCCAAGGGTTGGTCCTGGCAAGAGGACCTTTTGGTAACACTTTATTTTTGTATGAGTAGCTAGGTTAATTAAACTTTGCTTTTCGTATGATTTTGTTTAATTACTTTATTTTTGTATGTTTTTTGTTTATTTACTTTATGTACTGTACTTTTTGTATGAGTAGCTAGGTTTATTAAACTTTGCTTGGGAAATATGAATTGAGTCCAAACTTTTAGCGTCTTGAGAGGTCTAATCGCATACATAGTTGTATTGACATGTTTCTAAAGCGCTGGATCTGAATCCTATACAACTTGATCAAGTCCTTGATGTTGTTTGGCCAGTAGCAGTCTTGGGCAAGATCGGGTTACAACAGCGAGCTGGAAACTCCAAGTGTTAGCGACTCCCTACATGCCATCCAGAGGGATCAGCGCGGTGATGTAGGTGGGAACGCCATAGGACGGGCGTCTGAGATGGTGTGCCCATGGTTGCGGTGTCCTGCTAATGCCTATTTGGGTATGTTAGAGTAGGCTTGGTCCAGGTGCAATCTTGGGCAAGGGGGATAGGGGAGTTAGTAATCCATACCTTCTGGGCTGAAAGAGTATGATGGGAGAGGCTTAGGTGGCTACGTGACGATTAAAAAGGAGGTTACCTGAGTGATGCATTTGGGTGGTAGGAGTAAAACCTCATTCTTACGCTCGCCTTTAACCAATGACATGCTAGTACAACGAACAACCTTGCACCGATGATCAAGACATAAGTCAAGACTCAAGGATTCTAACCCAAGTCAAGTTGCTTTCTTATTTAACTATCTTAGTGTTTTCTTTTCAGTTATTTACATTTTAGTACTTTACTTTTTGCTTGATTACAACTTCTTGCCCAATGCAAGATCTGACTCAAAACCCAAATTTTGACATCGAGAGAGGAATCCACCAACTCCCTGTGGGATCGACCCTGTACTTGCCACTAGAGTAACCTAGTGAAGAGTGTAAGTATATAAATTTATCTTGAATAGAGTGATAATAACTGAGCTCTGTCAGATAGGCGCTGTTGCCGGGGAATTGCGCTTTCCTGAATTTCTCTCTCACCTTGACTCAGGTCTTGTCCACGGTGTATGCTTCGACCCAATCCTAAAGGACAACCCAGACACATTTGTTTTGATCCAGAGATCGAGAGAAACGCTAGGAGGAGAGACAGAATAAGAAGATAGGCACAACTTGAGCAAGAAGTCTGTCAAGCAGCAAGAATGGCGGAAGAACACGGAGAAATCAACAATGAGAACAACAGGGATGCACCTCCAAAGCAGACACTAAGGGAGATGATTTTCCCAAACAATAACAATCTGAAACCCTTGGGCATCACCTTGCTCGTGATAGTAGAAAACTGGGATCTAAGGCACTCTTTCATCCAGATCTTGTCCAAGTTCAGTGATTTGCCATGAGAGGATCGGCAGAGGCATCCTCAAGACTTTGAGATGGCCTGTGGAACCATCAGGACTAACGAGCCAACAAAAAGGGAGTACATATGTCTGGTATCATTTTATTTTTCACTTCAAGATACTGCTCGAGAATGGCTTTACACTTTACCTGCATGTAGTATCACGACTTGACAAGCAATGCAATAGAAGTTTATAGAGAAATACTACCTTATCTCGAGGATCCAGAATGCAAGAAAAATGATGAGCACCATACAGATGGGAGCTGGAGAATCACTCTATGACTACCGGAACAAATTCAAGCTCATGTTGGCCAAGTGCCCGCAACACAACATCTCTGACCAGGACTTGATCCAATATTATGTCAATGGAATGAGGCCTGATGAGCGGCAATTTCTGTATGCCGCGTGTGTAGGTTCTATCTTGAACAAGTAGCGTTCTCAAGCTTTCAGGCTGTTGAACTTCATGGCAGAAGAATCCCGAGATGATGCACACTCCTTGACCAGGACCATGGGAGATGTTTCCGCATTACAGTCCAAGATGGAATTCTCGAACTTGTGTGACACCATGAAGCAGATGATGTAGATGATGAAGCCGACCATCAAGAAGAATGTCAAGACGTGTCAACTATGCTATGCTACCACTCACATGACCGACAAATGTCCCACCTTAGGAGAAGAAGAAGTCAATGATTTTGGGCATACCAACAATGGAGGAAACCACAATCAAGACCCAAGGTAGAGATTTGATCCCCACTCACAATCTTACAGTCCAGGATGGAGGAACCACAAGAACTTAAGATATGGAGGTAACCACTACCAAGCTCCACCTTAGGCTCAGCATTAAATTTAGCCAAGAGGCCAATCTCTATCCGAGACAGTTCAGAACTTGACCAAGGAGCACCACAAGATCAGCGACGATTTTGAGAAGTTCTAGAAAGAAAGTCGAGGAGCTCTACAGTCACTAGCCAACCAGATCTCCAACGCGACCTAGGCAATTGTCAAGATGGATAATAAGCAAGGAGGACTAACGTCCCAAGTCCAGGTGAACCCCAAGCCACAGGCCAATGCGGTGATGCTCAGGAACGACAAATTCCTACCTGAACGAGTGGTGGAACCCGCCAAGGAGATGTTAGAACGAGAAGAGCTAGAAGCTGAGAAGGAGCAAGTCAAGACACCAGAGCCAGATGAGTCAGTCAAGAAGCCTGAACTAGAGAAGAAACTGGAGCCCAAACCCAAAGCCAAGTCGCCCAAGAAGGCTCTGGAGGAGAACATCTACTGCAAGCCACCCTTCCCCAGAAGGTTGGCCAAGGCGAAGGAAGCTGAAGAGATGAAGGAACTACTCAAGGTGTTCCAGAAAATAGAAGTCAACATTCCACTTGTGACTGCACTAACTACTACGCCAAGATGTGCAAAATATTCCTGAAGGAGCTTTGCACCAAGAAGGTACAATACCCATTTCTAGTCGTAGAGAATATTTCTGCAGTACTCAAGAAGGATCTGCCAACCAAGTCTAAGGATCCGAGGATGTTCTATATCCCTTGTTTGATCGAAAATACCAGCATTGATCAAGCCATGCTAAACATGAGGGCTTCGATCAACGTTATGCCCCTGTCTATGTACGATGAATTTAAGATAGGCCCACTGAAGCCATTCAGGGTCGTGATCCAGCTAGCAGACAAGTCAAGCGTCTATCCAGAAGGCATGATGGAGGATGTCTTGATCAAGGTACATGACTTAATTTTTCCTGCTGAACTTTATGTGCTTAACATGGGCAGCTATGCTGCCAAGAAGCCTCTTATGCTTTTAGGTAGACCATTCTTGAAGACGGCCCGGACCTTTATCGACTGCGACACCGGGAAGATGACTTGCAAGTGTGCTGGAGAAATGATGACTTTTGATATCTACAAAGCAGAGCAATATGCTCCAGACGAGGAGATAGTGGATTTCATGGAATCCATTGACAAAGACATTGAGGAAGCCTTGCTCCATATTTTGAACAAGATGGAGGACAAATCAGGCAATGTAGAGGGCTAGAACGAAGTAACCATTGAAAAATCTGTTCAAGGAATGGAGAACCAAGTCTCTAAATCACTCATGATTACAGGAAACCAGATGGAATCATCCATACTCAAGCCACCGAAATTGGAGCTGAAGACCTTGCCCAAGCATCTCAAGTATATTTACTTGGGCAAGGAGGATACATTGTCAGTGATCATTAGCTCGGAGTTACACCAGGAAGAGGAAGATAGGATATGAGTTCTGCTATTGAAATATAAGGAGGCTATATGATGGACCTTAGCCGACATCAAGGGAATAAGCCCGACGGAATGCCAACATCACATTCTGCTTGAGTAAGATGCGGTACCAGTTCGAGATCCACAAAAGAAGCTGAATCTAGTCATGATGGAGGTAATAAACAAGAAGATTGTCAAATTCCTTGACATGGGGATGATCTATCCCATTTTAGACAGCCGATGGGTCAGTCCTATCCACGTTGTGCCCTAGAAGTCTGACGTGTAAGTGATCGAGAACGAGAATAAGGAGCTGATCGTGACAAGACAACAGACAAGCTGGAGAGTCTGCATTGACTACAAGAATCTGAACAAGGTGAACAGGAATGATCACTTTCCACTGCTGTTCATTGACCATATTTTTGAGCGGCAGGAAGGAAACAAGTTGTTCTGTTTCTTTGACGGATATTCAGGCTACATGCAAATATAGGTAGCGCTCGAGGACCAAGAGAAGACTACATTCACTTTCCCTTTTGGAACTTTTGCCTATCGAAGAATGCCTTTTGGGCTATGCAACGCCCCTGGCACGGTCCAATGGTGCATGATGTGCATATTCTCTGACCTCCTTGAGCACTGCATTGCCGTATTTATGGACGACTTCACAATCTATGAAAGCAGCTTTGGCCAGTGTCTTGAGCACCTTGAGATTGTACTACAAAGATGTGTGGAGAAAGGCTTAGTGCTCAACTACGAGTAACGTCACTTCATGGTCAAAGAAGGCATCGTGCTTGGCCAAGTTATCTTTGAGAAATGAATTGAAGTAGATCGTGACAAGGTGGAAGTCATTGCCAAGCTTCCATACCCTACCAATGAGAAGCAACTGCGGGGATTCCTTGGCCACGCTGGCTTCTACCACCGCTTTGTCAAGGACTTCGTCAAGATAGCCCAACCGATGAACAAATTGCCCCAGAATGATGTGCCTTGAGATTTCAACGAGGAATACAAGAAAGCATTTCAAATCTTGAAGACTCACTTGATCTCGGCACCAGTAATCAGACCACCCGAATGGGGAATGCCCTTTGAACTAATGTGCGACGCAAGCGGCTACGCTATAGGAGCAGTGCTGGGCCAGAAGATTGGCAAGGAGAGCCATGTGATTTACTATGCTTCGAAGACACTTACCAGAGCCTAGATCAACTACACTACCACGGAGAAAGAGCTCCTTGTCATGGTATTTTCCTCTGAGAAGTTTTGCTCCTATCTCTTCGGGAGCAAGACAGTGGTTTACACGGATCACGCAACTTTGAAGTATCTCATAGCCAAGAGGGATAGCAAGCCACGCCTGATAAGATGAATATTGGTACTCCAGGAGTTTGATATCGAAGTGAAGGACAAAAGTGGATCCCAAAACCATGTGGCTAACCACTTGAGGAGGATCTTGAGGGAATTATACTTAAGCATTGCCACGAGAGGAAATGTGGAGGACACTTTGGACCAAGGCGTACGACAAGGAAAATCTTGGATAGTGGGTTCTACTGGCCCATAATCTTCAAGGATTGCTTTGAAAAGTGCAGAACACGCGATCAATGCCAAAGAGAAGGAAATATTTACAAGAAGGACGACATGCCTTGGTACCAGTCTTGACAGCAGAGATTTTTGACATATGGGGCATGGATTTCATGGGCCCCTTACCCAAGTACAAAGGCAATCAATACATCTTGGTAGCAGTGGATTATGTTTCTAAGTGGATAGAAGCAATTACAACACCAAATGCAGATGCAAGGATGATAGCAAGATTTGTCAAGACAAACATCTTCACCAGATATGGCATGCGCAAGGCGATAGTCAGCAACAGAGGTTTTCACTTCTACAACTCTACTATCACTAGCCTGCTCAAGAAGTATGGAGTTCACCACTGTATGTCTACTGCATACCATCCCCAAGCCAATGGGCAAGCTGAAGTCTCCAACCGCATTGTGAAGAACATTCTAAGGAAGACAGTTGGCAAGACAATGAAAGACTGTAGTGACCACCTTAACGATGCACTTTGGGCATACAGGACAGCCTACAAGACTAACTTTGGAATGTCTCCATACCGTATGGTATATGGAAATCTCTGCCATTTACCTGTCGAGATGGAGCACAAGGAGTTTTGGGCGATGAGCAAGATCAATCAAATTTGGGGTGAAGCTGTTGAAGGAAGGAAGCTAAGTTTGCAAGACCTAGAAGAGATCCAACTTTAGGCTTATGATAATGTTGCCTTGTACAAGAAGAAGCTAAAGAAGTGGCATGACCACATAGCTCGAGGAAGGAGATTCGACAAAGGCGAGCTGGTACTTCTATATGAAAATCGAATTAGATTTGCCTCAGACAAGCTATCTACCATGTGGAGAGGACCATAAATGGTCTGGTAGCATTACCCTAATGGCTCCGCAGACATTCAGGATCTCAAGACCAAGATAATTTTCAAAGTCAGTGGAAATAGGCTAAAGGCCTATTATTGATATCGTCCTAGAAAGGAAGTCACGGACCATGCCCCAGAAGGTCTCACTGAAGAAGCTTAATCAAGAAGCAGCACTATGTCGATGACAACGACGTTAAATCAAGGCGCTGGCCAGGAGGCAACCTGATATTTTTATCGCTTTTCATTTTTTTTATTTATTCCACCCCCCACCTTCATCTATACAACTTCCAACACGCTTTAATCTCATAACTTCCCTCATTACTCTCATTCACTCCATCACTCTTCCACCTTCAGTGCAACCACCACAAAGAAACCTTCTCCAGTCGTAAAAAAACCACAATTTTCACCACCTCCAACCCATTCTTCTCTAATTACCCCACTCTCTCCATCACTCACCTTGCATGGTACTTACCCACCCAAAAAAAATGAGAAAAACTGCAACCAGCGGCTTTGTAGATTTAACCCTCGACGAAGAACCAAAAACCACAATGGTGCGAAAGAAGGTTCCAGCCAAGAAGAAGGGAGAGACCAGCAGCCAACCCTCATCCATAGCCACTAAAACTCGACCACCAACTATAAACATCACCCCAAAAGTTGTCATGGCGACACCCGAGATACTAGTCGTAGAAACCACTCAAGCACGCGGAGCAAAACAACCCACCACCCAAGGAAACTGAGGAAGCAGAGGAGGAAGAAGTGGAGGCTGAGGAAGAGGACGAAGAGGATGAAGAAGCGGCAGAGCAGGAGAAAGCGGAAGAGATGGAGGTCGATCAACCAAAGGAGGCAAGTCAGAAAGAAAGCTCAAGCAAATTGACAGAGAAGGAGGTTGAATAAGTATCATCCGAGGAGAAGACCCCACACAAGCTTCGGTTCGAGACAGTGGTAAAGAAGGAGAAGACTACTCCTATGAAGAATACAAGGGCCAAAACTACTGAGACCAAGATAACTGAAATGGATGGGAGAGAAATCGTGGTCCCCTAAAACCATTGATTTCGAGGTCTTGAAATAGCTTGGCGTTGAAGAGCAAGTCCGGGAAAGGTTCGAGGTCTTTTTAAAGTTCTTGTCTAAGTCCTTTTTTTTCTAAAGGGATACATGCAAACTAAAGCATTCTATGTTCATAAAGAAGGATCTTAAGTTTCATAATTCTAAAATCGAAGTAAAGGAATATGTTTATCCCTTTATAATCGAAGCATTCATATTTAAATGAGATGCTTACCTCCTTCTTGTCGAGCGTGATGTGTGGGAGTGCTAGGCTTTTGTCGACTCGTTAATTAGTCTAGTGGAACAATATTAGACCTGAAACTCAAAAAAAAAAACTCTCGGGTTCAGAGCACTAGTGCTTTGATACCACTCTATCACGTCCCACCTTCACTAAGTATAGTAACGATGGGTATAATCATGACTCAGATATGATATATAGAAATGGATAAGGAAATGGGTATTAACTCGAAGGTGAATATATGATAAGTGCTTTGATAAATAAGGATTCATATACGAAATTCGGTACTAAGTTACCGATACCAAAATACATACGTCATTGGTTATAACCTCTAGAAATACTGGATACTGAAATGAGTGTTTGCAGCGGAAACTGGATCAATTTCTAAGTTTACATGTATGAAGACATGTAAACCCCCAAGAGTTACTACTAATAGAGTTCGACAAAAACCATCGCTGAGCACTCCCCTTTGACATCACAGCTTAACCTGCACATTTATAAATACATGCAGGTCTGAGTACAAAAGTACTCAGTAGACACATGCCGAAATCGCATTAGTACTAATATAATTGTCATTGCCATAACACAATGAGACATAGGGATTTTATCTCTAAAGAAGCCTATGTTCACTAAATTCTTTTGTGATTCTTAAAATTCGACTGCGCAGTCTATATTCTGGAGTAATCAATCATATCTGTATTTCTGTGTGTCGGGAAGGTGGCCACCTTCCACGGACACTTGACCGGCCAACCCGCTTAGATGACTCACGGTCGTTGTGTACACTAGTCCGAGAAAAATAACAATCCTCTAAGACCCGAATTCGATTATAGTAGTTCAAGCAGATATGTATCATACAAAAATATAAATATTTTTGGCAAGACAATACTTCACATAATTTCAGTTCAATATCTTTTTGAAACGAAATATAAACTGATACAACACACATAATTTTAGTTGTATAAGAAAGCCTACCTGAATCGCTTCCTTGCTTAATATGTTCTGAATCTTTACCGTCTAGTGCTTTCCCTTCGTTAAACCTTAATTGTAATTAGGAAGAAGATACTCATCGTGAGTATATAATTTATTTCATCTAAATAAAATGAAATATTATTCTATTATTTAATTAATTATTTTAATTTCTTACTCGACTAATATTCGAGTACTTAGAAATTTCTATAATTATTTTCGTAGGATTTTAAATCAATCTTTGATTTATTAAATCCTTAATATTTCATTTGTTTTACCCAATTAATTTAATAATGGGTACTATAATTATTTAAGATAATTTACTTGAAATAATTTAATCCCAAGCTAAAATGCTAATTAAAACCTATAGGATAATATTAATTTTAATTAACATTCTTTAGGAATTTATTAAGATTTAAATAACACTACTAATTTATTCTCTTAATATTTAGCCCAACATAAATAATTGTGTTGGCCCAATCTAAATTAATTATTTCAACCCATTAGGAATTTTAGACTTGGCCCAAATAATAACTAACATTTCAGCCTACAACATTACTAACCCGAGCCCATAATTTCGACCCAACTATTATGCTAGGATAGGCCCACTCGACAACTCTGAGCCCGGTTCGATTTATATCACTTTGGCCCACACTAATTAAATCCCGGCCCATAGATTGACTCGACCCGGCCCATTAGATTAGGTGTTAAATTATCCTAACCCTAGCCCTATCACCACAGCCGCTACACTCTTCTTTTTCCTCCTCTCCCATCACAGACAACACAATTTCTCTTCATCTCCCTTGCCATCCCTCTGCTCTCGGTCTCTCTCTCTCTCTGCTCTGTCTCTCTCGACGCTCTTGGAGGTAAATTCTCTCTCATTTCTAATTTCTCAATTTCTAGTTTTAATCTTAGTTATTTTTCTAAAATCTCCACAAAATCTCTCCATCTCTAACTCTCTGTCCTCGGTGGAACAACCGTTCGTAGAGAAGCTCGTCGGAGCTCCCACGCCGCCAGCCGCCATGCTTCTACAGCCGTCTCCACCTACCGCCGCTGCTGAAGCTCTGCTCGATTTTACATGGGTAAATCCTAAATTCACTTTTTAGTTTCTATATTTTAAGTTTCTAATATTTTTGTATTATGCATGTTTATATTGTTGTTGGTTTTGGTTAAATCTGAATTCTTGGGGAAGAACCATAGTCCTATTCTGGATTTAAACATGATTTCTCCTTGTATGGTTTCGATTTGTTTGGGTAGTATAAAGGGTCAAAGTTCTAATCTTTTTAAATATGAGTTCATGTTAGACCACTGACATATTTTCCTTTTCTGTTCCCTTGATTTTGGACGAGAGGAAGATTCGATAATTGATTGGGTATGGCTTGTTCGGTGAAACTGTTTCTGAAGATTGGGTAAAGTATGGGTAAACTTCTATCCTTGGCATGTGTTAATTAAATTTCTGAATTTTTTGGTAGTTGACTGCAATAGAATTTTGGTGTGCTTATTAAGTAAATTGTCTTTTTTTTAGCCTTGTCTTTGTTCTGCAATTATTTTGCTTGAAAGGCTTCTATATATCTCTTAGTTGGTGCTTAAATTTTCCAGATCCTGGATTTGTTCTAATTATGTTTTGAATGACCATTTTGTCTTTTTGGTTGATTTCTGGTTGACATTGAAAAGTGATGGTTTAAGTCATACTTTATGTTTTGGTTTCTAAACTCAGTATGAACTGATACTCTAAGTTCTTCATGTAGCCATTGTTTGTCTCTTATGTTCTAGGCTATAACCTCTATGTTTTGAACCTGATAGTCTAAGTATAGGCTGAAGGTATAAATATATATCTATGTTCTAAACAAGATCCTTAATTTGTTCTAAATTTCATATTTGATATGCTCTGTGTATGTTCTGAAATCAGAATATGTATATGTTCTAAATTCTGAAATGTAATTGAAGTTCTATGTTCTGCAATTTGAACTCATTTTCTAAGCTCTGTACTTAGTCATTAATTTGTATTCTAGTTATATGTTATGTACTAAAATTCTGATGCACATGTATAGATCTATGTTTTGAAATTCTCAAATGTAAGAATGTGTATATACGCTTTGCTAACATGATTTCTTATGGTTCTAAGTTTAAAGTTAGTTAAATCCTGAAATTAGGTACACTTAGAAGCTTTTGAAAGTTGTAAAACATAATCTAACATGCTTGTTGTGAAGTTCAAAAGTTTATATGATGAGTTCTAAATTTAGGATGGAGGAAAGAGTTTACCGAAAGTGTCTAATATCAATCCTAAGGTGTTTAAGACATAGAAGTATCATTACATGTGTTTATAAATTCTGGAATTTGTTTTGAGAAAAGAATGGTTTGTACTTAATACTATAAAGAATGCAAAACTGAATGCTTGAGACCTTTGTTTACCTCAATACTCTTAAGAATTCTGAGTTGGGATGACTTGGGGTGACTTCTTGTGTGGATAAAAGCTTCTCCGTAAATGTTCTAGTGTAAATGAACTGATATTGTAAACTTTAGAAGTGTGGTTTGTTTCTCTTCTATAGGCATATAAGTACGAAGGTTGGTACTTGAGTGAAAATTTCTTTAGTCTTCTGCACACCTATCTCTACTTCTCTTTATAGCATGACTATATCTGCAACATTGATCTTGGACAGTTATTAGCAATGATAATATCTCTCTTTTACTTGTAGGTGTAGGGATGGATGGATGGAGGAGTAGGAAGAGTGTAGGCAGTCTTCCATCGAGAAGACACTCCCCCCATCAACTCCTTTCATTTATTATTTCTCCATACATATCTTGTAGTATTTATATAGATATCTCTGTAGGGAGTACACAGTTTCATTTTCAAGCTTTGAATTTAGAGTGAATGAAATCTGTATTTGACAGATTTGTTTTCTTTTCTCTTGCCAAACTTCACTGTGTGCGTGTGTGTATATATATATATATATATATATATATATAGGTCTGCATGCCTATCACTTTACTATGTTGTGTAGGCTTTAGTATTACTTCTCTTTTTATATTTAGCAACGTGTGATACAACTCCTTTCCCTACAATAATCTATTATATATATATATATATATATATATATATATATATATATATATATATATATATCTCATGTAAAGAATTGGTACTACTATCTTGTTTGATTTATACAAGATGATATAAAATCCTTCATAACCTACTAGTATTTAAGATGTCACTAATTAATTATAATCAAACTTCTATAAGATATCTAAGTATTATCTAGCTAAGGTATAATCATCTTTTCAAACATTATCATTTATCTATGTCAAGTAATATACATCTCTATAGTATATATAAATATACTACCACTTTGTTATAACATCTTCTAGGTGAATAATTAATATCTCATTAAGGTATCAATATTCTTAAAACCTTAGTCTTGAATTATATAAGTTTTTTTAATTACCATGTCGAACTAAAACCAATTATGCAACGCAAGAATTAATTAGTTTCATCTTTTTGAATAACCTTATTAATTCAAAACTAACTCACATAATATCTATCATTATTCTAATAATTATAATATGCAGGAATAATAACTACTAATATCGATTAGCTAATCGATATTTTAAATTTTTATAACGAAATTTTCTTATCCCGATTTTCAATACATAATAACTACTAGTAGAATAACGGGACATTACACGACGACTTATGGTGACTTGGTCAGGGAGTTTTTCGAGAGCGTCAAGGTGGAAGTGGAGATGGGAGGAATCCCCAGCATAATGGAGTTCTCACTCACGGGCAAGCAGCAGAAGGTGGCAGTTGAAGAAAATATATATATATATATATATAGAAACAAAAACAATTAAAAAAACTTATATTTTTTAATGCATTAAAAAAAAATATATATATATATATAGAAAAAAATTAATTTAAAAATTACAGGCCCGTCCTGACCCCGCCTGATTCATATGGGCTTGAGCATGGGCCTAATTCCCAAGCCCGACTAGGCCATGGGCCGGACTCGGGCTTGTAAAATATAATCACGAGCTGGGCCTGGAATTGTCATCCTTAGACTCTACATAGTCCAGAAACAAATGTTATTTTATATATAAAGATAATCACCCGCATTAATACGTTCGTCAATGACGTACCATGTTATATATATAGATAAATAATAAATTGTTAATAAAATTTATTAATTTTTAATTTTTGAATATTTGAATTTATTAATTAGCGTATAATTTAATATTTATTTAACAAGAAATAATAAAAAAAAATAAAACTTATATTAATTCGTGAACTTATATAGCATTATGTAGCACTACTACGTCAACCACGTACACTTTAAGTTGTGTCTGCCACATGCAATGGAACAATTCTAATTATATATGTATCTAATCAATTACTAGTAATTATCTATAAATATATGACATAAGTTTCTTCGAATGATATGAACATACACACTAATATGCAGTCTCGTGCGATATAAAGAAAATTAATAGATAATTAATTTTCATTCCGTTCATTAGGAGTGTATTGTGAGAGAATCAGTGTGTATCAAAAAATATATAAAAATATCTTTAGTTGAGAATGAAATGCCAATTATAATATATACAAGAGTTAGGCTAACTTGATAATTAATTAAGGTTGCTAGGATAACTAAAAATAATTTCTTCTTGTTAGAAAGTAATTAAACCATAGATCTAAGTCGGATACCATATTTTAAGATTTAGTGAATCTAAGTTGAATCAAAATTTCTGGATTTAAATCTAGATCAAGTCAAATCCTATCCGAATCCAACCCATTGTCATCCATGGTATCAGTAGAAGATAGGCCTTTTTATTTCAAAATAAGTTGGTATTTGGTTTGAACTGAGTCAATTGCTCTATTTGCATTAATGATGGTATTCTTAATCTCATTCGTATTCTGAATTGAATTGTCACTCTCTACATACGAATTTTCTTATGAAAGAAGAGCAGCTTATTCAGCTTAGAATAAGCCAAGAGCTAATAGTGATTGATAGGCTTAGAGCTACTACGTTCACAAGGGTTATTATCCTGGCTTTCTTGAAATTTTTTCTTGGATTATGTAACATTTACTGAGGAGCCCATTTCTCGCAAGTTTGGATGATTTTTCATGATTTATTTCATGTCTCCTGTACATCATTATCACCTTGGTTATTCTCTTGATTGCTCGAAAAATTATTATATGTACATGTCAATTTTATAATATATGAATTGATTCTACAATAGTAATTTTCTACAAATGACTGACTTTGAGGACAAGAGTCTTCTTCCCGATTATCCCTGTAGTTACACAAAAATATTTTCTTAAAAATCATTTCTCTTTTGCTCATTGCAATAATATAGTTGATGCTCTTATTGTATCAAGATTTTACAAGAAGAATTTTGTCATTGTGCGTCTATGCAACCTTTGTCTCTTTTAATGATGTATTGGATTTACCAACTTTCTCAACAACAACATCATATCATCAAAAATTGGAATTTGAAAAAATGCAGAGGAAAACCTAGTTTAGTGTAAGTGTTGAATAAGTTTTGTGTTAGGAATCGCTTTATATATATATATATTATGTGTGTGTGTGGTGGTCAATAAAGTTTGACCGAGTTTTTAAGTGACGTGACATTTAATTTAAGAAAATTAAATGACCTAGAGTCGATCTACTTTCCGAGTAGATGATCGTGATATATTTATTTTCTTAAAGCCGATTCTAGGTGAGTGAGATATAATAGAATAAAGTGAGACACTTAAAGAAATGAGTTATGTGTTTGAGACTAAGTATGGAGAGAAATACTTGTCCCACATTGCTTATGAAACCATCATTCATCATGTATATAAGAAGGTTAATAAATTTTATGTTTTGACAAGTTGGGTCAAAGACCATTTGGCGCACGTCGGGCTGCTGGCCTGGCGCTTGTTTTTGCTAGTGGCCCGTGCCACTAGCTACGCCGCTGGGTAGATGACCTGTGCCAGTAGGTGGCCTGTGCTAGCGGCCTGTGCTAGATGACCTATGCCAATAGATAGACTGTGTCACTGAGCAGATGGTCTGTGCCGCAGGTGGACTGTGCCAGACGGTCTGTGCCAGACGGTCTGTGCCCAACAACCTGTGCAACGACCTATCCCAAACGGCCTGCCTAACGCATGTGCAAGTGGCCTTATGAAAACTGCGCTAGCTCTTCGTTGTGGAGAATGAGTTAGTTAGGATTGGTAACAATCTTGTGATCGATCTATGAGATCCATCTCCTCATCGATCTGTGAGATTGATCTTATGATCCACCTCCCGTGAGATCGATCTATGATTTCAAGGTCTTCATCAAGCTGTGATATCAAGCTCCTTATTGACCTGTGGTCAACGAGCTTATGATGAATGTGGACAAAAGTATGTCCAGATTTGGTGGATTAATTAATAATTAATTGTCATCATCTTTTGTAACTCTTATAACGTTCAGTGGTTAATTACCATGAATGTACATTAATTGTCATCAATTCTTGCAACTCCTCTTGAGTGGACTTAACTATGTATATGTGGTCTCCATGCATTTCACATACACGTGAGAAACATACTTGCATAAGCATCTTGTTGCATACTTCCACTTCAAACATTTTGAGAAGAAAACTATATTTTTTATCCTTATCAAGTTCGTCGGATCTCGAAGGTTCACGGTGCTGCCACCTCTGAGACGTAAAAGTCGTTTTATCTTTGGGGACATCACGCCACACCGAGAATACTACCGGGACGTAAATTGTCTTGCAGAAAGAGGGCTCTTTCCTCGACTCGGCTTCAAAAATATTTTCTTTTATTCTATTTTATTAATACTTCTGTAATATAATAGTTTGCAAGTGTAATATGTAATCTCCTTTCACAAATTACTTACATTATTTTTCCAGCATTTTGTTTAGAAGTATTAGGTTTTATAATATATACCCGTTAAAAGTATATAACGATTTTTTGTTGATGTATGTTCCATGGAAACTTTGACGAGAAAAAAATATAACTATACAAAAATTAAAAAATGAAAAAAGAAAAAAAAGTAAACAAAAAGTATAACAAAAAGAAAGAAAAAGGTAAAAAAACAATGAAGAAAGTAAAACTAAAAAAAAACTTACAAAACTAGAAAAAAAAAAGGAATGCAGAAAAGGCTCCTCTTCCATCTCTATATGAGCGCCAACAGTTCCAATCGGCATACACCTCTTCTTACACGCTTGAAATGGGAAAAAATGATTTTAAACTAAGAATTAAGTCTTGAAAATTCCTTATTTCTTAATATGTGATGCTAACATTAGTATAAGTAGTTGACTATGTACAGTTTGATTCATTTGTACTTATAATTTTTTCACAACCCTATATAGTATTCTCTCCGTCCCACTGAGTTTGACACAAGTTCATTATAGGAAGTTCCACTAAGAATGACACATTCTAAAAATACTAAAAGTTATCACTTTAAAAAGGTGTGGACCATAC
This sequence comes from Leonotis leonurus, assembly GCA_026898415.1. NCBI lineage: Eukaryota > Viridiplantae > Streptophyta > Magnoliopsida > Lamiales > Lamiaceae > Leonotis > Leonotis leonurus. The sequence continues at coordinate 1,393,363 of JAPKLX010000024.1, read as the reverse complement.
CAACTTTATCACTCTTACACTACTCTATACACTCTCCATAATAACTGTGCCCAAAAGTTTTGTGTCATCCTTATTGAGATGGATGGAGTATTGTTTTAGGTTGATTGTTGCTTGGAATAGCGTCTCAGCAAAGTACGAATTGATTAAATCACCATGAGACATACAAAAAGATTTGTTATATAAGAAACCTGACCGATTGGAATTTACTACATGTATAGCAATTAAAGTATGAATCAGATCACTTACGAATAAATATATTAATTAATCTTGAGCTGTCAGCGAGCTCGATTAATTATTGAATTACAAATCTTATACACGGGAAATAATTAATGATAAAAATAATTTCACGTCCGTAATTTGGGCGGACGCCAGATAGTTCAATATTATCCTATAGTGAAGTCGATAAATATTAATATAAGATCTATATCATATTATATTTTCTAGAGTAATTAATTAGGTCAAATTGACTTGGTCATTATTACTCCCTCTGTCCCACTAAGCTTAACACATTTTTCTTATTGGAATGTCCTACTAAGAATGATACACTTCAAAAATAGCATCTCTTCAAAAAGGTGTGGACCCTACCACTTTTATACTACTTACACTCCTTAAAAAACGTGCCGAAAAAAGATGTAAAACTAAGTGAGACGGAGAGAGTATTAATGGAAGTCAAAGTTGAATGTGTCATTAATTAAATATAATATTAGAGATATGATTGGATTTGGTCTTATATTAGAAGGTCCAAGCTCATTCTTCTTTGAAACTCTGACCTAACCCACAACACATCTATAAATAAAGGGAGAGAGAGGGTGGCCGATCCCTTCAGTATCAAATATTGTGAGATTTTTGGAAACTATGAGGCATTCCAAGCCTTAATTTCTGTTTTCTCCCCTTTCTATTATACCCGATGGATTATCGTCCACACGATAGCCATAATGTAGATGAGGGTAATAGGCCAAAAGTTCCAAAGGTTGGATCGATTCGTGATTTTCAGAGCGGGTTTTTGTTCATAGCCAAAGATTCAATTTGTCTCTGCTCAAGTGGCAAACAAGCAAAGGTAAAGGTATAATTTATTCCTCATTTATATCTTTTCATATGTGGTATTTGTGATAGAACCCGTACGAGGGGCTCATAAATGCGCAGGATCATCATGTTTAATTAATTGCACAAATAATTAATTCTTAAGCATTTAATACACACAGGAGAATATAATTGTGGAATTATTAAATTATACCTTCTCCTACGCAACTCCTCCGCTTGTGGAGAAACAATTTGGATCGTTAGTGTTGGGAACCCTTCACAAAATTTAGTTTTGGTGATTTCCTTTCGAAACACACTTAGACTTATTTCTGTTTGATAGGCCTTAACCTATTCTACATGTAATAGATCACTATATTATAAAGTGAATCTAATAGAGAACAAGTCTATAGATCAGGTTAGATGATGACTTAGAATGTAAAGGACTAAAACCTATTGGTCATCTGGTTAGTTGTTTTATTCGAAGAAGTAGACCAGCAGAACCCTACAAGCAAACATATGATCTGTTCAATGACCACTCAATCTGGTTATGGAGAGATTATTCATAGTGATTACAACCATGTTTTGGAACAGTTTGGAGCAGATTGATGTTAACCAGATTGACGTTAATCTGTTGACCAGATCATGCATATGGAGTGAGCCAGACCAGGACCAGATCACTAGTCATCTGGCATACGGATAAAATTACCTAAATGTACTTAGAAGAATCCCACACGGATTGCCACATCAGCAGATCTCACGGAGATGGAAAGTATATCAATTAGAAATCAAGAATGGAAGGAGGATAAATAAACAGCGCGAAGAAGGAAAGAGAATCAATCATTATTTGCTTTCCATATATGAAGGATTGGTCAACCTTTCACACAAGGCAAGAGAAGACATTCTGGGATTCATATCTTTTAATTGACAATCATCACTTATTTCAAGCCAATCAAGCCCAACGGTTAGAATTTCAAATTCTACACCTATAAAAGCTTGGAATCAAGTTTGGAAGAGCACGATGCACAACTGACGATCAAAGCAAAGTTGTTACTTTGTCCAGAAATCAACTCACTCATCAAAGCATTCAACGAGGAGATTTCTACATTTCAGACCGAGCTCTAAGCCGTTCATGATCAAAATCACACCACTCGATTTAATTCTATCTTATCGAGAAGAAGAAGGAAGATGTCTTCGCTAGCTAGTAGTTTTCTAGTGGATTAACGTGAAGGTACCTTGTAGCAATTTTAACTGCAAGTTGTAAAGGGACACGACCCTTATTCGTGCATAAGTTTCAATTAGTTTGTGACTGGAACTTGTGGCTCGTTCTCAGCGAGTATAAAGAAAAGAGTATCCTAGTAGTGGATATCCGATCCAGTTTGGATTGGACCATGGACGTAGGGGATTTCCCAAACCACGTAAAAAAACTGTGTTATTAACTTTACGCATCTTTACTTTCAGATGTTTTATTCACTAACCAACACGAGCATTCAATCTGCATTCTTAATCAATCTGTTAATCTGCCCTACTAAGATTTTCTAAAGGTTTTCTAATAAAGAGCCCAGACTAAGTCCACCAAATTCCGCAGACAACACTCTGTAGAATAACAAGATCACTCTTGCTATCTATTAAGTATTTATCACGAGAGAGATTTTATTTGAACAGATTAGCTATCGATCTGGTCAGTCAAACTTAAGCAATTTCTTACCGGGAAAGCTTTATCTCTCTAAGTAATTAGTCAAGTAAACTGAAAAGTTTATATTTGGTGTATTCCCCCCCCCCCCCCCCTCTTTACACCAAACTTTGCTCTTTTGGGACCAACAAGTGGTATCAGAGCAGTGGTTCAAAAGACTATTGTTTCTGTTTCACAAGGTTGAAACCTGCGTGGTCAACTTGAATAGATCTAGGAAAACCTTTTTCATTCACGTGCATACAATCTGTTATCATGGAATCTTTTTTCATTAGAGCTTCATAATCAAAATGTGCCTAAAAGCTCATCACTGCCTGATGTGGAAAGTGATAGAAGAAGGACCATTAGCTATCTATGAAGAAAAGACTCGCATCACATAAACTGGAGTAGTCAAAGAGAATGTGTTTAAAGATCCCAGAACATACACATCTGAAGAACGACGTGAAGCAAATCAGGATGACTTTGCTAAAGGAATCATTTCCAGCACAGTCAAAGGAGTTCATCTGGCTAAAATTCAAGATCTAGATACAGGCAAAGAGATGTGGGAAGCACTGCGTGAACTCAACTTAGGTTCGGAGGCCATGATCGAGAACAAGCTGTCATTAGCCTGCAACAAGTTCGATCAAAGATGAGACTTAGAGAAACCATTGAACAAATGAAGATAGGGTTTATTGAAGTCTTGCTTGAAGTATCTGCATTCAACAAGAACAAGTACACTCAGAGAGAGAAAAATCTCAAGATACTCAGAGCACTACCACCAAGCTGGGAAATATAGTCTGCAATGCAGCCACTACGTGCTGATTTCAACGATCTTTCAGTTGAAGCATTATTTGATCATCTGGCTGTTCATGAATGTGACATTAGAAGAATTCATGGACCAGATCATGCATCTAGCAAGTAGAATGAGAGTAGTTCTAAAAAGGAAAAAGAAGTAGCCTTCAAAGCCAAATGTGTAGTAGATGAACCAGTAGCACCATTTGTACCAGAAGAAGGAGATTATGACAAGCTGCTCAAAAGAATGGACAAGATGGAAGTCAGATCGAGAAAATATCGTAGATTCTACAAGGATAAAAAAATTAGATTTCAGAAGAATAGAGATCAAGATCGATCTGATAGCAAAGGTGAAGTAAAAGGTAATGGTAAGACATCTAACTGTAATGATTATACTTGTTATGGTTGTGGCAGAACAGGTCATTTCAAGACAGATTGCCCTGACCTATCCAAAAGTCAGAGAAAAGAGTTAAGAGCAAAACGAGATCGAAAGTTTGAAGCTCAACGTACATCTATGCTAGCTGAAGAAGATTCAAGCAGCTCGAGTCATTTAACAGATAGCACATCAGAGAACGATGAAGCATTCTATGTACATGACACATAAGAAGATTGGGGTGAATGCTTCATGGGAATTGACAACGGTCTTGACCAGATCGAGGTAAAATCTCATGCTTCTATGTCATCTAATATACCTATATATGATTCTGGTAATGAAGATGAAGCTGAAGTCTCATGGGAAGAGGTTAACGAGATGTTCATAAGCTATACAAACATAAAGAAATTATTCTCCAAAGTCATTAAAGAGAATGATAAGCTGAACGAAACAGTAAAGACACTGAGTGAAGCAAACACAAAGTTTTATGTTCAAGTAAATGATCTGGAAGGACAGATCAACACCAAAGGTGCAGAGATCTACTCATTCAACTCAAAGGTAAAAGACTTGATCAATAGGAAGGAAGTAGTTGAAGAAAAAATGAAGAAGACCATGGAGAACATGAGCAAGATCAACAAAAGTCAAGAACGAGATGGTATGATAATTGATATGCAGAGACGTGGAACGGTTGGATTAGGTTATACTAGACAAGCAAGCATAACCAAGTTCGTAACTGAAAGATTTGAAGAACAAAAGATTCAACCCGAGAAGATGATGATGAAAGAAGCAGGAGATAAACGGTACTATCAGATGAAATCAACCTGCTCACTATGTCAAAACTGATGGAAACCAGAAACAGAAGAAGACTAACATATCATCAATTAAGAAGAAGATTAACTGGAATAATGTAGAAAGGAACCATCCATCTGTCTACAAAGCAATCTCAAGAACAGATGATGCAGGGAGACAAATTACCTGTTATATTTGTGTTCGTAACACTAAGTTAATCTGGGTTCCTAAGGGAACATTCGCTACTAACCAAACACCCATTCATTGAAAGGGTAGCTAAGTCTATGTAATTGCAGGATCGAAGAGCTGCAAGAAGGAGTCGAGTAGCAAAAGGAACCATCTGGATTATTGATAGTGGATGTTCGAAGCATATGACATGTGACAAGAATTCTCTATCACATTATGTAGAAAGACAAGGTCCACAGGTAACCTTTGGTTGTAACTCAAAAGGTTATACCAGAGGATATGGTGATGTCAAAATTGTCAAGACCACTATCTCCAATGTATCTTATGTGGAGGGTCTTAGTCATAATCTGTTTTCTGTTAGCCAATTTTGTGCAAGTGGTAATCTGATTATTTTTTATATGCTAACAACTGTTTTGTGAAGAACAAGGAAGGAGATGAAATTCTTCTTACCGGAAAATTACAGGACAGATTGTACATTGTTCAATGGACGAACTAGATGGAGACATGTCTAGTTACTAAGATAATCTTTGAGACAAGTAGGTTATGGCACAAACGACTTAGCCATCTGAATTTCAAGTCTATCAACAAGATTGCAAGAGAAAAGATAGTCGAAGGATTACCAGATCAAGTATATGACAAAGATCATATTTGTGAAGCATGCCAATCTGGGAAGCAGACCAAGTCATCTTTTACCAGCAAAGTAGCTCACTCGTCTTCTAGGATTTTGGAGTTACTACATTTAGACTTATTTGACCTTGTCAAGCCATTAAGTATCAATGAAAGAAAGTATACTCTGTTTATCATTGATGATTACTCAAGATTCACGTGGGTCGTCTTTTTGTTCAAGAAGAAAGAAATGTTGGAGAAGCTGCCTAATTTTCTCAACAAGATTACTAAGCAAAAAGAGACTACTATCATGACAATCAGAACAGATCGAGGGACAAAATTTCTGAACCAGAAGATTGAGGCATATTGCAACCAGATGGGTATTACACACCAGACATCTACTGCTAGATCACCTCAACAAATGGAGTAGTTGAGAGGCGAAATAGATCATTAAAAGAAGCAGCTCGCACCATGCTTAATGCAACCAGATTACCAAAGAAGTTTTAGGCAAAAGCCATCCACACGGCATGTTATACACAGAACAGATCAGTGATAACTCTCAGACATGGGAAGACACCATACGAGATCTGGAACAACAGAAAGCCCAAGATACAGTATTTGCGTACTTTTGGTTGTATGTGTTATATTCATAACAATGGTAAATCTCAATTGAAAACCTTTGATAGCAAAGCTGACCCTAGAATATTTTTAGGATATTTTGATGTTAGCAAAACTTATAGGGTTAACAATAAGAAAACTCATGTTGTGGAGGTAACACCTCATATTGTATTTGATGAATCTATTCTTGAATACAGGAAAATAGGTGACGAACAAGTTCACAACCAGATTAATAGTAGAAGATCAGGAGGGATACTACTTGAAGATATCCTGATCTGAAATTCAACAGAAGGGGATGAGATCGATGTTCAACCTGTAGCTGAGACCAGCACACAGCAAGGGGGAACAACTCACATTGAACTGGACCAAAACATATTGATCTTAGAAGATAGTGAACTTATAAGAACAGATGATAGAGAATATGCCCTGAGTCAACCTGAAGAATACAGAGAGATTAGCAACAGCCAGGATGTCAACCAAGAGATAGAAGAAGAGAATCCTTTTCAAGCAACTTCAACAGTACACCTTAAGTTTGAGGAACCAACAGTAGAACTAGAACCTAAGATATCAGAAGAAGAAATGTCCAGTCGAAGGAAGTGGATACAAGATCATCATTCACCAGAAGAGATTGTTGGGAACCCATCAGATCGTGTGAAGACTAGAAGAATGCATGGAGAGAGTGTACTTCTAAGTTGTTACATATCTCATGTTGAACCAGCTGATGCATAAGAAGCATTACAAGATGCAGATTGGGTCATTGCTATGCAAGAAGAACTCAATGAGTTTAAGAGAAATCAAGTTTGGTATCTTGTAGATCGACCTAAACACCAAAGAGTTATAGGTGTTAAATGGGTATTCAAGAACAAGCGAGATGAGAATGGCGAAGTTATCAGAAACAAAGCCAGATTAGTTGCTAAAAGGTACAGTCAACAAGAAGACATTGATTTTGATGAAACATTCGCACCAGTTGCCAGATTGGAAGCAATCAGATTATTCTTGGCATATGCGGCGTACAAGAGGTTTAAAGTGTATCAAATGGATGTCAAGAGTGCTTTCTTAAATGGTATTCTGGAAGAAGAAGTGTATGTGAAACAACCACCTAGATTTGAAGAAGGCAACCCAGACCAGAAGGTTTACAGATTAGCTAAAGCAGTTTATGGATTGAAACAAGCTCCCAGAGCTTGGTATGAGACATTATCATCATTTTTGCAAAAATCAGGATTCAGAAGTGGATCTGTTGACAAGACCACTGTTCATAATCAAAGTCAAAGAACATATCCTTTTAGTGCAGATATACGTTGATGACATCATTTTTGGATCACAATCTAGTTATTTATGTGATAAATTTGCAGAGCTTATGAAGAATAAGTATCAAATGTCCATGATGGGCGAGATGAATTTCTTTCTAGGTTTGTAGGTGAAACAACTATCAGATGGAATATTCGTAAATCAAGTGAAGTACATACAAGAACTGATCACCAAATTTGGAATCAAAGATAGTAAACCTGTCATGATTCCAATGCAGCCCAATGGGAAAAATGATCCAGATCCAAAGGGAAACCAGCGACCATAACTCAATATAGGGGTATCATTGGTTCATTATTATACTTAACTGCTAGTCGACCTGACATTACTTTTGCAGTTGGAGTATGTGCTAGATACCAGGCCAACCCCAAAGAGTCTCATATGGAAGCAGCCAAGAAGATACAAAGATATCTTAAAGGAACATCACACATTGGATTATGGTATCCATGTGATGACAATTTTGAGTTAACAGGTTATTTAGACTCAGATTATGCAGGATGTAAGCTGGACAGAAAATCAACATCTGGAACATGTCAATTGCTTGGAAACAAACTGATATCATGGTTTTCAAAGAAGCAAACATATGTTGCCACATCAACAACAGAAGCAGAGTATATGGCAGCTGGAAGCTGTTGTGCACAGATACTTTAGTTAAAGCAACAACTTAAGGACTACGAGCTCGATGTAAAAGAGATACCTATATTCTGTGATAGTTCGAGTGCTATTGCCAATAATGCAAAATTCAGTCCTACATTAGAGATGTAAGCATGTAGATGTGAGACATCACTTTATACGAGATCATGTGGAAGGAAGCATGTACACATCGAGAAGATACACACAGAAATTCAACGAGCTGATATCTTAACAAAAGCACTACCAGAAGAGAGATTCAAGATGCTATGTGGAAAGTTAGGATTGCTAAATTTAGATGAAAGGATCAGATCGACACCAGATCATTAAATCAGATCATATAGCAGATTGAAGAAATGCAGATCACGAACTATAAAAGTTCATGAAGTACAAACTGTGTGATAACAGATCATCATACAGATCGTGAAAATCAAATTGACATTTAACAAAGTATGGGAGTTATGAAGATCAGATCACATTTCATTTCATGAGGACCAGATTGACAGCAAATAACTTAAAGAAGAAGTGAAGAGATCTGGTGTCAACACTTATCAGAATTTTTGGACAAGATTTGGTCATGCCACTCTCAAACTTCTAAACACTTAGGCGTTTTCAGTTTTCAAATCTCTTTCAAATGTTTTTCCAAACCTCAAAACTTTTTGAAAATGGCACCACAATCTTCATTATTTCTTGAGCATGTTGCCGAAGTTCAAAAATATCTTTCACTAGAGCCATTTGCTGTTTATGAGACCCATGGATTTCAAAAGTTGGAAGAATTATTTTCGGTTATCAAGAAATGCAGAGGTTTATTAGTGTTTATAGTTTGTATTTATATGTGTTAATGGAACCTGCTGAGCATGTTTTAAGTTAAAGATTTCTGATATAATATGGCTATACTTATGATTTCTGGAGATATGCTTAAATGATTTTGATGTTTATGTTTTTAAGCCTTTGAATGTCTGCTTACTTGATGTATAGATAGAAATCTGGAAATTTATCTCAGTGTTCTTCGTGTTCATGTCTAAATATCTGAGATTTTCTATATGTTTTTCTATTGGGAATTGTGATTACATGGTATTCACTGCTGGAATATTTTTTTGTTAGGTTTTCACAACATAGTCACCTCCCACCCGGCTATGTATCTGGCCAAGCAAGCAGCCACTTTATATCTGACATGGCATGATGAGAAGAATGGAAATGAAGCCAACGTATTAATGCCAATTGATGACAGAACCAACAAAATAACCTACGATGTACTGGCGATGATAAATCAAGCATACCGGTTGAAGGACGAAGGGATGAAATTGCCAGAAATCACCACTGAACAATTGCAAGAAGCAATGGAGAAAGTGATGGTTATTCCCATTCACTATACTGGGAAGATGTTTCAGAGATCTTTGCTTCAACTAGGGTACAAACTGGTGTTTGAGTTCGTGCAACGCATCTTCATGACGCAAAGTGGGTCCTATGACCAAGTCACCCCAGAGAAGTTCAGAATCATGACTGCCGTGGTTCTAAACCTCAAAGTCAACTGGAGCAGAATTTTGTTTGACTTGCTAGGGAAGGAAGCCAGACTTGTGAAATGGATTAAGGATGCCAAGGGTAAACCTCAAACCTCAAAGAGACACTCCACAAAGAGAAGCTTCATGGTGGAGAAAATTTTCAAATAACAAGTTTGAGAAAATGTTGTAGAGTTCAATACAAGGCTGACCATACCTAAAGACCAGCACCAGATCGAGATGTCCTTGGGGATAACACCTACATTGCTAAACAAAGTATCAGATGATGTGCATCTAGAAGCACTATTGAAGATGGGGAGCTCAAATCCCAATTGGATGCCACCATCCAAGGGAGAAGAGAAGAAGAAAGAGAAGTCACCCAAAGAGAAGGTGCAGAGGGAGAAAGCACAGAGGAAGCCACCTACCAAGAGGGCCAGCTCTGTTGACGCTGATACATCAACAACAACCCATTAGACAAAGCACAAGAGGAGAAGACTCAAGAAAGTTCAACCTGATTCTCCACTACCAACAGGAGATTCACAACCAAAGACAGCCACTCATCAACTAGAGGGAGAGATTTCACAACAAGAGGAAGCAACTCAACTGGCAAAAGAGATTCCTCAATATGTGGAGCCAGAGTCCACTTTTGACCCTAGTCAAGCTAAGGACTTCTCTCCTGCGAGGACAACAACTCCCTCACCAGATCACATGCAGAAGATCAGTGAGGAAGAAAAGGAGGAAGAGGAAGTTGATGAGGAGATGGAGAAGAAAATACAAGCAGAGGAGGTTATTCATTTATTGGAAATAAGGCAGAACATTATGTTCTCCAAGATTTTCCGGGTATTCACCTACTGCCAGAGAGCTATGGAGCAGCTCAAAGGGTGAAACTATATATGCTGATCAAAGACAGTGAGTATTGCTGCAGACCAGATCAATCGAAGAACTGAAGGTGGAAGAGGCCACTTTGTTGAGCCTTCTTCAAGCAAGTACTGTTAGAGAGGTAATGGCAGAATATCACCAGATGATTGTAGCCATTATGAAACATGAAGTCAAACTTCTCCAGATCGACCTGAAATCATTCTATGTCGATAGAATGGATTTCTTCACAAGTGTTATTAAGTCAGATGATGCTGACCAGGATGTGCAGATGGGTGAACTAGGAGATGACCATAACCAAACAGCAAGACCCAGCACATCTGGCACAGCAGACCAGTCCAAGTCAACAGCAACACCCAACACCAACAGAGACAAAAGGAAGTAAAAAGGAGGCTGAGAGGCCAAAGAAGAGAACAAAGAAGATCCCAACTATGATCTTGAATCCAGTTGATGAAGAGCCAGCAGGGCAAGTCATTAAATGAGAGGCCACAAATGAGATATACACTCAAGGGGCCGCTGCAAGACTGAAGAAACACTTCACGTTCTATGATATGGAGGAGATCCTTCAAATAGAATACAAGTCATTCAACAATTTGCAAGTAGATGATCCCATTACCATCCGTGTCCACGATCAGATGACCACGACCTGCAACATCATCCAGGAGAAGGCCACACAAGTCTTTGCTGACTTTAATCAGCATCAGAAGGACTATGTGAATGGCATGGATAAAGACTTGCGCAGAAAGCTCAGAAACGAGGTCAAGGAGCTAAACAAGAAGATGGATGATGACAGAGAAGCAGCTGATGCAGCTAGAGAGAAATCAGATCAGAAGTTGGAGAATGTATAGAAAAAGGCTCAGACAATTCATGCTCTGGTTACTGACTTCACAGCTAATCAGAAAGATCTGATTGATGCAGCAGTTAAAGCTCAATCTGCATCTATTACAGCTGAAGTCAAGGAGACTACCACATCGGATATTCATGCACAACTTGCTACCTTTGAGAGGGAGAGGTTCTTGGAGATAATAAAGTGCAATCAGATCAAGGTTCTCAATGATCTGCTCTATCTGACTCCCGAAGAATACGAGCTTCAGAACACCAGGCTTAACAATATAGAAGAACTTCAAGGCACCTATGACGCGACTCTTTCCACATTGAATAGCAGACTGGAGAAGAAGTTAGGATCAGATGCCTAGCATAAGCTCGAGGAGATGAAGGCAAAGATCGATTCTCTTCACACACTCATCAAAACCACATTTGATGATGTCTAAAAGGGGGAAAGATCTGGGAAATGATGTAAAGGTGGAGCATGAGGAGAAGGTGGAGTAGATAAAAGTGGTCCAGATGGAGGACCAGATGAAGGTGAAGGAGGACCAAAAGGTGGTCTAGCTGAGGGTGGTGAAGGTGGAGCATTAGAGGAGCCACCAGCTCAACAATCCTTCATGGATAAACCTTACACACCTCCCAGAGCTGATCCAACTATTGAACCAAAGCAACAAGCATCAGATAAAGGGAAGAAGCCCATGACAGATGAGGGAGACCAGATAGCTAAACTTCTACTATTTGGTGTCAGCAAAGAACAAGCATGTGACCCAGTATTTAGGGCACAGTTCTACAAGGAAAATGCTGAAAGAGAGAAGAGGTTGGCAAAACAAGAGGCCAGAGAAAAGACATTTCACACACCGTTCTCTCCACCCACATCAGAATAATCTCAACAAACTTCTTAGTCAAAAACACAGTCCAAGAAGAAAAAGAAGCTATTCACAGCTTGGAATATGTTAATGCAGAAGAAGACACCCAAAGAAAACTGGGTACCAGATGGAGATCAGAAGGAATGAGAATCATTAAAGCAAGGTTACATCACGAATAGATACTTTCTAAAGGAGCCTACTTATTTTGAATCAACTCCTGATGAAGACTTCCACAGTCTTTGTGGATAAAGCATTGGCACATAGAATCATATTGGCTGTCGAGAAGGCTAAAATCCAGATTAAGGCGCCCGCAAGGGAGTTCATGGTATGCCCGACAATTCCTGGAAGCAATGTACCAGACAAGACCTACATTCTCAACTAAATCAACCAAGTAGCCAAGATCAAAGGCTACAAGATCGACAACCATGATCTCAATTATGCAAGAGTGAGAGATGGGATCTACGAGAGTGTACAGCTGACCTCCAATGCACAGAGAGAGAAGATGAAGAAGGGAGGAGCTGGCAGATGGTTTACTTAGAATTTCTCTTATCTTTTACCATCCGTTGTCTTTAGTTTTTGATTTGTTTCTGGACTCCTCATGTAATTCTCTTATCTTATACCATCCGTTGTGGGTTATCTGATGAAAACTTCTCATTGTCCAGAACCATATTAATGCTTTTATTTTTGTTATAATTAATAACGACTCATTCCCTTCTGGTAAGTTCAAACCAGATCAAGCTTTATTGTTTTACTAGGGTTATTGTAAAGTGTGGTTCCGACATCATCAAAAATGGGAAAATTGTTGGGACCCCTTCACAAAATTTAGTTTTGATGATGTCATTTTCAAACACACATAGACTTATTTCTGTTTGATAGGCCTTAACCTATTCTACATGTTACATATCACTATCCTATAAAATGAATCTAATAGAGAACAAGTCTATAGACCAGGTTAGATGATGACTTAGAATGTAAAGGACTAAAACCTATTCAATACATCTGGTTAGCTGTTGTTTTATTCGAAGAAGCAGACCAGCAGAAGCCTACAAGCAAACAAATGATCTGTTTAATGGCCACTCAATGTGGTTATGAAGAGATTATTCACAGTGATTGCAATCATGTTTTGGAACAGTTTGGAGCAGATTGATGTTAACCAGATTGACGTTAATCTGTTGACTAGATCATGCATATGGAGTGAGCCAGACCAGGACCTGATAAAATTTCCTAGATGTACTTAGAAGAATCCCACACAGATTGCCACATCAGTAGATCTCACGGAGATGGAAAGTATATCAATTAGAAATCAAGAATGCAAGGAGGATCAATCAACAACGCGAAGAAGGAAAGAGAATCAATCATTATCTGTTTTCTATATATCAAGGATTCGGTCAACCTTTCACACAAGGCAACAGAAGACATTATGGGATTCATATCTTTTGGTTGGCAATCATCATTTATTTCAAGCCAATCAAGCCCAACGGTTAGAATTTCAAATTCTACACCTATAAAAGCTTGGAATCAAGTCTGGAAGAGCACGATGCACAACTGATGATCAAAGCAAAGATGTTACTCTGCCCAGAAATTAACTCACTCATCAAAGCATTCAACGAGGAGATTTCTACATTCCAAATCGAGCTCTAAGCCGTTCATGATCAAAATCACACCACTCGATTTAAGTCTGTCTTATCGAGAAGAAGAAGGAAGATATCTTCGCCAGCTAGTAGTTTTCTAGTGGATTAATGTGAAGATGCCTTGTAGCAATTTTAACTGCAAGTTGTAAAGGGACACGACCCTTATTCCTGCATAAGTTTCAATCAGGTTGTGATTGGAACTTGTGGCTCATTCTCAACGAGTATAAAGAAGAGAGTATCCTAGTAGTGGATATCCGATCCAGTTTGGATTGGACCGTGAACGTAGGGAGTTTCCCCAACCACGTAAAAACAGCTGTGTTATTTACTTTACGCATCTTTACTTTCAGATGTTTTATTCACTAACGAGCACGAGCATTCAATCTGCATTCTTAATCAATCTGTTAATCTGCTCGACTAAGATTTTCTAAAGCTTTTCTAATAAAGAGCCCAGACTAAGTCCACCATATTCCACACACAACACTCTGTTGAATAATAAGATCACTCTTGCTATCTACGAAGTGTTTATCACGTGAGAGATTTTATTTGGACAAATTAGCTATCGATTTGGTGATTGATCTGGTCAGTCAAACTTAACAATTTCTTATCGGGAAAGCTTGATCTCTCTAAGTAATTAGTCAAGTAAACTGAAAATTTTTCCCATACACCAAACCTTACTCTTTCGGGACCAACAGTTAGCCACAAACAACAATCTACTCCAATGGAATCTTCACTTGATCTCTTCGATCCTACCTCAGAAACTTCTAACCTATTCTCGATCTACTAATTGAATATTGTGTGAGCGAATTCTATCAAGTATATAAGGATAAACAAGAACGAAAATTGCAGCATTTGAATACTCTAATTTTTGAAAAATAAAGAGATTAAATCTCTCTATGTGGGCGCCAAAAATAGGTAGGGAGAAGAGAGAGTTTTCGGCCCCTTCAAGTGCTCCTTTTACAGATAAGATCCCAAATTCTCAAATATGTGGGCGCCGAAAATAAGTTAGGGTTTCTAAGGTGAATGGATAAGATCCTAAATAATAGAATTTAAATTCTCACTTTAATCTCTCTGCAGTTTCCATATATTATTCAAATTCAAATTTGAATAATTTAAACTTAATTTTGACTGGGTTAAATCTATAACTTAATTCAATTAATTTTCAAGTCACTTTTGGGCCCAAATAAATCTAATTAATTGTTTGGTCCAACTTAGACTTATATTAATTAATTTAAGTTAATTTAACCTCAAACTAATTACTCTATGGAAATGCAATAAAGTGTAATTCTATTATAAATATTTATCGACTTCACTATAGGATAAACATTGAACTCATCTTAATCCATTCAAATTACGGATGTAACCCTCTTATAATTAATTATTCTCCGCGTTTAAGATTTTCTAAATATATTAATTAATTGAGCTTGCTGACAACTCACAAATAATTAATATATTTATTCATGAGTGATTCGGTTCAGATCTTAATTATTACATACGGAATAAATTCCAACCGGTCGGGTTTCTTATGCAATAAACCTCTTTGAACGCCTCGCACGGATTTAATCAACTCATGTCACCGAGACGCGATTCTGTACGACTGACAGTCGGGCACTTCTAGCTAAGTCAATCACCACCGACCAAGACATCACTGTTTTGAGTTACGAAAACCCCACAAGCGTAGATGGATCAAATCAGCGTATAATCAACCGCTTATATTAATGTCATCATCACAGATTAAGAAATAAACTAATTTCTGAGACCTCGTTCTAAGTATTGTTTATCGTGTTTTTGGTGTGTTTTTAGTCTATGTTTCGTCATGTCTAGGCTTTAGTTTGTTTTGTTTTCGCTTGTTTTTATTTCTTATTATGCCGGTTTCTTTTGTTGTCGTGTTTGGTGTAGCAGAACGAACCGACAAGTACATGAATGCAATGCCAAGTGAAGCGGAACGA
The DNA here is from genome assembly GCA_026898415.1 of Leonotis leonurus. Classification (NCBI taxonomy): domain Eukaryota; kingdom Viridiplantae; phylum Streptophyta; class Magnoliopsida; order Lamiales; family Lamiaceae; genus Leonotis; species Leonotis leonurus. The sequence continues at coordinate 1,377,735 of JAPKLX010000024.1, read as the reverse complement.
ACCGACAAGTACATGGGAGGAGAAATCGCACGAAGGAAGTGAGTCTGGGGGCCAACGGGTGTTGTATCCCCAGCGCTCACTCGTATGCAGAATTCAAAATTTCAGAGGCTACAGGCCAGCGACCTCTGGGCCTGCAGATTTTGTGCGGCATAGTTAAGAAGCCAGCGACCGCTGGCTACTCAGCGGTCGCTGGGTGGCGGTTTTCGACGGGTTTTTAAAGACAAATCAGGACATTTGGAAACTCACTCTCTCATTCATTAGAATAGAACTCGAATGTTTTAACTTTATAACTCTCCTTGGAAGTACTCTTACTCTAATTTTACCTTTGGGAAGACGAATTAAGGTGGAGATCAATTGTTCCATCTACGTAGTGTAGTCGTCAGTATGTATTTATGTTGATTACTTGCTTGATGATTATATGATTGGATAGGGTAGTTGAATCACTACTGGTTTGTGGATTTCTTAATCTATTGTTTATGTTTATTATTTTTCATGTTTGTTGATTAGATTATGCTTATTAAATTGTGTCGCTTGATCACGGTTGCAATTCATTAGACGTAGGGTGTGATCGAGAGATAATCTTTACGTCAGATCAAGTCCAATCAATTCGGTTGTAATCAGAAACGTATTAACCGAGTATTCATTTGTTATCTTTTATTCTTAATTGTGTGGTTTTAATACGAAAGTCGGAGTCACCATGTAATTATGAATGCGAAAGTTAATAATTAGATAGCTTTTTAGAATTCTAGATCAGTAGATGAATGCATGAGTAGTAGTGAGATGAGATGATTGAGGTAGATGTTCAGATACTGGAGCCTTTATTCCGGATTCCCGTTATTTAGTTTACTTATTTGTTTTAGCTTTTAGTTAATTTTATGATTTGAACTTAATAGAATGTTTAAGACTTTTATTGTTTGATTTCTAGCACTTTAATTAGAAAGTTCTGCTAAGCTTCCACGTGATTCGACAAATCAACTTATCGTGTACTATAAACTTCAATTTTTTTTATGCAACAAACATATCAATATGGGTGGATTTTACCTTTCGTTCCACTTCCAGTTCCTAGACCTCGTCCAATTGCGAGAACTTAGACACACGGTTTTGGTTGAACAAGTATCAACATGTAGAACTTATCTCACCGTGAAACCTCTCAATATGTATATGCAAAGAATTTGTATCAATTTATACATACCAATATCATTCTGCGGGCTAAGGTTAGCTCTCGGATCAAATGATATCGCAGCCTTTACCGACTAGACTGTCAAAGTCTGTCTAGACTGTGACTTTATACTACAAAGGATCTGACAGTGTTACCTTCTGTGTTCATCGATCCACCACACAGTCTACAGTTGCAGTAAATGGACTTGTTTTTAATTCAATATATAATAATAATAAATAACAAACCAATGATAGAAACATTTTATTAAAATGAAAATGAAAAAAAGTCTAATATATCGTCTAAACTTAAAGCATAGTTTAAAGTATACAAACCCTAACAATTTGCGTATAAAATTTATGTTTATTTATTTATTAAATATGTGAATTCTATGAATTGTGAACTCTTGATCTAAATTCCTTCAGATATTACCATTTTGAAAACATTCTTTCATACCAACCATGCACTTAATAATTAATGAAGGTAGAAGAATAATTTACAACACTCTACTCCAGCGACAAATATTTTATCATACTACAATATTCTAACAAATTAGGTATCTTAGATCGATCATGCCGAGTTGAACTTTATTTAAAAAATAAATAACGTAAATGTTATTTTGCATGTGTGAAGAAGACACGATCTAATAATGTGGACCCATCTATTTAATTAATATATATATATATATTAATTTATATATATATTTATATTAATATTATTTTAAAAATATTCAACCTCTCCTATTTAGGATCTTAATATTGTATATTGTTGAAAGTAGGTGTAGCATTAAAGATTTCCTTCAATTTTTTTATTTTTTTATTCTAATTGCGATCATTTTCATCACAACTCTTCTTGGCACATTAATGATTGTAAAATTATTTAAAATATAAATTATTTTGAATTTTTGTAGTGCTATATATAAATTACAATGTTATTTTGATCAATTATTGTTATGGTGTGATTTAGATTATTATTATCATAATTTTATTATCAATTTTTAGTATATTTAAAATTTATTAAAAAAAATTAAATGCATGAATCTCGATCCAACTCACAGACCTGACAAATCATACGATTTGAACACATATCTCAATTTTTAAGATTTAATAAATTTAAATCGAATCTAAACAAACACTCCCTTCGATCCATTACATTTGGCGACAAAGTCAATAAAGCACTCACTGTTTTGGCCAAACATGAGCGATCTAGTAGGGAGTATTAAAATTTCCAAATTTAGATCTAAGTCAAACCACATATATGTCTTTACCATCCGTTGTGACATGCATGCACGTGTGGTTCATTCAGCTGTCACTACGAAAACTAGAATGATGCCAAACCATATTGGTCCACAAATTACATGCATTCGTGTTTATTTTGTATTTGTATTAATTATGAGTAGCATTTATTCCTTATTCGCCTTGTTACTTCCACCACCACAAATGTATAACGAATTAAATAACTATGTATGTTCATAATATTTGAATTGATGTATTAGTATAAAATGTAGCTAGTTCCACCACCACAAAAATGTACATTATACATATATCATTAATATTGAAATCGTGCCATATCTCCTCACCATATTTTCTTTGTAAAATTGAATGCAATTAATTCATATATTTTATTTGCGAAATTTGAATGCAATTAACTAATTTGGATTAAGGTATTTTGAGGGTCACCAACCGGCAACACCTTGCCCCACTAATAATGCATGCTTTCAACCTCATTACTCATCATCACCTATCCTATTATTGAATTACATTCATGAAATTCTTGAATTAAATTTGAGAAAAAAAAAAGAATGAGAAAATAAAGAAAAAAAAATCAATTATTTACACAAACAACCATATATACAAGATAGAAATAATCACAAATTACTCAAAAAAGAGAAAAGAAATAAAGAAGAGAAGAACTACTACTAGTAGCATGCACCAGATGGAAAACATCACTTCTCGAGATTGTTTCCACTATTGGCAGCTAAGAATTTATATTATTGTTTTACGAATCTTCTTGAAAAGGTCCAAAGGATATATAGTAACATTAATTAATTGACAAATATAAGGTTTTCCATTAGTATTGCTGCTTCTCTCATGAACAATGGTTGTACCTAGAAGCGAGCAAAATTGTGAATCAAATCAAAAACAAAATTTAATCAATTTAATTTGATTTGACTTAGTTTAAAATTTTACCAATCTTAATATTTTTGGTTTAGTTTGTTCTGCAAAATGATTTGGTTTAAAAGTGAGACAAAATTATAATAATCTATATATGTAATTAATTTTTCCTAAATAAAACTTAATTTTAAATTAATTTTATATTATATTATCATATTATTTATTTTTTATATATTTAATAAATATTGAAATATACCCTAATCAATAAATCATAATTGGAAAAATAAATTTTATATAAAAAATAAAGAAAATAATTTTAAATATATTTTTAAAAATATTAGAAAATGCATACAAAATAGATCTTTATGTGTTAATTGAAAATAAATTTGAACCATTTATATTTTTTTTTTTCATCAGTGGGATACGATTGATTTGTTTCAATTAGATTTGTAACTACTCAATCCCTAAAATTACGGGATGCTCCATTTTTTAACTAAATAAATTGTAATAGTAAAAAAATGTATTATTAAATTAGTTTCACATTTTATTATATTATTTATTATTTTATTATTTTTTATTTAATAAATATTAAACTATATCATAATCAATAAATTATAGTCTTATATAAAAAATAAAAATATAATTTTAAATATACTTTGCATACAAAAAAATAAATTTCATATATGGTGAGAAGAAATTTTAATTAAAATTTATACAAAAATTATGTTTTAATTTATCTATTAATTTTAAATAATTGAACAGTTAAAATTTATTTTTAATTATCTCATAAAAGAAATATTTTTATTTAATCTATCTTATATCTAATAACAATAGAATAATGATAATAAAATATAGATATTATGTTACGTTATATATTGGGAGATGTAAAACTTTGGGTCAAAGTGCGTGGAAAAAAATTATGTTGGGTCCCGGGAGAGCAGGTGTGGTGTATGGGGAAATACACCACAATTCAACTTTCTCGCGTTTGGCTGTGAACAGCAGGTTGAGAATCAGCTCGCTGTTTATGCCAGAACAGCTCGCTTGGAATAGTAGTCGATCTCCTCTGACGTAGAAAGAGATCAAGCTGCTCAAGTAAATTATCAACACATAGCGTGAATAATGTGTCAATGAGCAGATAGACAGGCAGCTAGCTGGAGCATACCAGACGATTTTTCCAACCACAGACCATGTGCTGAAGCTGTGTATATTTGTTGGTTGCTCTTATACTTAGAAAATATATTTTATTTATACCGAGTGATCTTTAAGAGATTGATTCAAGATGCACAGCTCGCTTATTTAGATAAGCTCACTGGTGAGTGATAAACAAAGAATCAAAATAATGTAATGCAAAACATAAAAGAACACACAATATTTAACGTGGTTCGAGAAACCCCCTACGTCCACGATCGATCAAAGCTAGATCGATGAATCCCTTAACCTTGGATCTCTCGCTTATTTATCCTCGTTGAGTACGAGTCAAAACTCGCTTATTTATTCTCGTTGAGTACGGGATTACAACTCTCTTATTTAAACTCGTTGAGTATGAGATCAAGGTTCGATTATATAATCGTTCTTCCTTCGAACTTTTGGCTATGGAGGAAACTAGAATTTTGGGCTATGAAGGCTCAACTCTAAGATAAGTTCTAGTGGGTTTATCTTCAGAAATATGGTCATTTCTCTCTAATTTACAACACTCAAGAATGTATATGATTTATATCTAGTGTTGAATAAATCTATGGAAAACTGGAGAGAGAATCTTGTGGCGTTGAAGCTTTTTGTGAGCAATGTTATGAACACACGAACCAACACTCTTTCTGAAGAAGGCTTGAAGTATATATAGTCATATTTGAATTATAGCCGTTGGAAGTCTTTGCAGCTTTTGCAGTAAGCATTAAATGCTCTTTTGACCGTTGGCTGCTGACTGTACTTCTAGCCATTGGAGTTAGTCCTACGTGGATGTTGGCGTGACATAAGACATGTAGCTTATTAATTTAGGTAGATTCTAGCTTCCTCCAACTGGGATGAGCAGCTCGTTTGGATTTCATAAGAATAGGTGGATTAAACAATCTGTATGTGAACAGGTTGTATTCAACAAACATTGAGCTGACTCCCCATGAACAACAGATCGATCTGTTACACACAGATCATTTTTCTTAAGTTTCTTCTTGCACAACTAGTTGTCCATCTCATAATACAACTTGTTTGGGTAGTTGTTGATCGATCTGTTAGACACATATCATTTATATCGAGTTGTTCCTTGTATATCTTCTTATGCAGCTTGATGTCAACCTATTTGATGCAAGGTTAATTCTATCTCATTGCTTCTTGATCTTCATATCGATCTGTCCTCGATCTAACGATCTGCCATCGGTAAGTATGCTGGCCTCCTGTTCGATAAGATAGATGCAATAAAAACTGTCTAGATTGATCAGGTTAGTCCTATGAACATATTGTTACATCAATTTGTTCTCACATTTTGACTTAACCTGCTACATAACAAGGTAGATCTTTATAGCACAGATCGTTAATTTAATATGGCCTTACAAGTTGATCTCCCTTCTAATAGATAGACAAAATAAGATCAATCTCTATGATACAAGTTGTTAACTCAACCTGAGCTTAGAAGTTAGTTGATCTTCTATTGAGAACACAGATGGTTCTTATGGACACGATCTGTCTTTCATCGATCTGTCCTTACACTTAACCATCTGTCGAGTCTATCTAATCTAAACACAAACAAAGCATAAACACATAAGCATCAATATACATTAAAGCGTAAGCATAGTTTAATATCATGCATATATATTAAGGTTCTGCATCATCAAAATATATAAATAATGATTTTCACAATTATAAAAAAGGTTCCCAACAAACTCAATGTTAAATTGGAATAACTTGTCAATAAGTTCTAACAAGAAATTTAAGCTTAAATTTTGGCATCACCCATAAATTTTATTGATGAACCTTTTTACGTTAAATCCATATAAAAATGCACCCCCTCCTAGGGATAGCAATGGAGCGAATTCGGGGCGGGTATTGCTTTCCCGTCTTCTCCGACTCTTCTAAAACTTTGTTGCCGCCTTGTCGACTAAATTCGGTCGCTGCCTGTAGACTGCTGCCACCTTACCGTCTCTCGTACTCTGCAAATCTCGTTCTTTAATGCAATACTCCATCTTGCCGCCTTGAAGGTATTTATGAAAGATAACGAATAGCGTCTGCTACATGGGCAACCACACGATGTTGTGGTTGTTGTTCTGCTTTCTGTAATTTGTAAAGTAGCTTTGAGATTATGTAAATCCCTTCAATAATTTATGTAATCTCTTTTGTAATTTGTAAATTAGTTTTTAGTTTTTATAAATTTAGTAATTTGCTTTTGTACGTATTTTTTAGCTTACAATGCTACGTAATTTTTTGTAATTTTCAAAATTAATATTAGGATTTGGGGATTATGAAGCTTCATAATTTGTGTTCAAAATCAATTTTACTATAATTTTTTGTTGATTTGTGTTAAAAATAATAGTATTTGATGATATTTGAATCAATGAAGATGATGATATTTGTCTATTTGATGAGGGATATTTATGATATTATTTATAAGAATAAACATACAGTTT
>JAPKLX010000024.1:1346217-1370841 GCA_026898415.1 Leonotis leonurus | reverse complement strand
AATAAAATTAAGTATCACGTATGAATGGTACGATTCGATACAATTCATACTATTCATACTCAAAAATGTAAAATATAATTACAAGGGTATTTTAGTACAAAAAATTTATAAATGGCTAGAATTTAACTATTATTATGTTGGTGGCTACTATTTGTCTTTTACTATCTTCTTTGGCTATTTTATATTTTGCGATGAGGGATATTTATGATATTATTTATAAGAATAAACATACAGTTTTACAACATAATTTATTGTACACGTAGATTTTATCAATATTTAACAAAAGAATAAAACTATGTCAATATATATTTTATTTTATTTTAATTTTCTAATTAGATTTTAAGTTAATTAGACGAAACATAACTATACAACCAAACATGTCGTAATCGATGAATCTTTTGACCTTAAATTCATATATAGCAAGACAATTAACTTAATAGTGTAGATTTTAGGCAAATAGCTCTCTAGTTTGCATACTATGTTCTACAAAAACTGTAACATCTCTATAATCTTAATTATCGATAACATTTTACTACATTAAATTACAAAATAAAATACACTACTAAAAAAGTTAATTATATAAAGTAGTCAAAAAAGATAGTATAAAACAAATAATAGCCACAAATAAAGTAATATTTAAATACTAGCCATTTTAATTTTTTTTGTACCAAAATACCCTTTTCATTGATTTATTAAAAATAAAATAATTTAATATTTTTTTTAGTCAAATTAAATATATTAAATCTAATTTATGTAGAGAAGCAGCCCATTCAAAACAACTGCCGCTTCCCTCCTACGGAAACGCCGCTTCCCACGCAATCGACGATGCTTCCCACCGCCGTAAACCCACCGTCTGTCCCCTTCCACCGATTCCGCGAAACACACCGTCTGCACCCTCCCACCGCCGCCGTGAACCAAGATTCAGCCGCGTTCCACCACTGAAAAGTAGTGGCGAAACACAATGTCGACTTCCGAGGGAAGTCAGAGATCATACGGCATCGCGGATGACGAGAACGTTGTTTCCATTCTGGCCGCCGGCAACAGAGCACGAGGAGAAGAGGTATTTTGGCTAAACCCTAGTTATTTGGATTTGGGTATGAAATTGTGAAATTGGTAATGAATTGAAAACTGAGAGAAGGTTTCTATCAAAACTTGGGGAAATCGTCCAACATCTCACCAGAATTGAGAGGAATTGGCCGGAAATTCTGACATCCCCATCAAATTCCGGTATATCTCTTTTAGTATTTTATTTTTTTGTTATCTTTGAAATTGTTTATATGTTGGTATGTTTTTGATTTTGATTGGAATAGTTGTTGTTGTGAACGTAATTTTGATTGTGAAATAGTTTTGTGTAGTGTTTGTGGTGATGATTATGGTGTTGGTGGTCGCGATTATAGTGCTTATGGTGGTGTTGGCGGCGGCGGAATCCTATTTTACTAGTTCAGTAATTCGTTTTCGCGATCGGTGTATGAGTGGTATGATTCCGTATGAGTCATACCACTCATACATACATTTCAATAAAACTTTATAATGTGTACGAATAGTATGACTCGACATAATTCATACCATTCATACATAGAGTTCTTTCTCATGCAAGTTTTCTTGAGTGATTATACAAACTACACTCTTATATTGAATATCGAGTTTTTAACTTTGTTTTTCAGATGAATCAGAAGGGCTTAGTAATTGTGCATGGAGGGATATGGAACAATAATATATACGAAGGTGGACAACGTGATTATACGAATGCTTAGTAATTTATTTATATTTGAATTATTTGCTTCATATTTATGATTATATGACTGTTGATGCAGTAAAGAAAATCATTCTCACATGCCTTACGTGTTGAGTTATTACACAACTGCAAATTTAGAAGTTATGCCGAAACCATACTTCGATGATTGGTGTGTTCCTACACAGGCTGGCCAACCGCGTCTTAGTAGATTTGGATCTGGTTCTGAATCATTTCGTAGAAGAGAGTGTAAACGTTGTGGTGAAAGAGGTCATTATCGTAATACGTGTACTGTAATTTTATTGACGAATGAAGTGGTCATTGAAGGTTTGGATGTAGGTAGTAGTAACACGCTTGTTAGTAAGTCTAATAGGCCCAAATATTCTAAGATATGTGGTGTTGCTGGGCACACTCGACTAACATGTAGTCAAAGGGGTTCTCGATGATTCACATAGATTCTACATATATTTTACGTTTTGTGTATGAAGGGCTTGAATTTTATTATTTCATATCTATGATACTTACACTTTATTATTGTATAGTTTTGGTATGAGTAGTACAAATATTAATTATTTTGAACTTTCGTGCATTAATTATATTATTATTTAGTTAAACAATGTTACATACGATTGTGTTATTATTACATATATTTGTATTTATTATATATAACATTATGTAACATTGTCATTTCAGTTTCACACAATTAAGTTAGTTAATAAAAAATATTAATTATTGTATAGTGGTCTGTGTGTAGTTATTGATAACTTTGCAATATAAAATATTTTAATTGTTTAATAAAAACATATTATTTCACTTTTTGACTATGTTTTATAAATTAGGTGTAATTTTATTATAATAATATATAATTCACAGTAGTACTCTCAATGAAAAATATAAAAAATTGTAGATTAAAGTTTACCAATTGCACGAGTATGAATCAATAATTTCATACTAATCATACTTGGTCAAACTTATGTATACATGCTAGGTATGAGTGGTATGAATGTGAAATACTCATATCACTCATACACAGTTCATGTATTAAACTAAGTTCTACACGTTAAGTATAAGTGATATGAATATGAAACATTCATACCACTCATACACCGTTAACATTTACCTATAATTCAGAATACAATATAAATAGGAACATGCATTATATAGTCACTTCAAACTCAATAGCAATAAAGGGTAAATCAGTTAATAATACTACAATTAGTAGCTAATACGATCATCATAAAAAATATTTGCAAAATAGTAACATCCAACGAATCCATCAAATATTTTAATTCAAAATCATCAGTTACTTTCATTCTTATAAATTCTTCTACAGGCGAAGGAAGAAATGCATGAATCTCAAAAGACATGTCATCTTTATTCTTCATTATACACGAATCAATCTTAGCCAATAAATTCTCATAATTCATTCCGGCGGGTGGTACAAGAAGTAGATCACATTGTCCACATTCATATACATTATTGTTCCATATCCCTCCATGCACAATTACTAAGCCCTTCTGATTCATTTGAAAAACAAAGTTAAAAACTCGATATTCAATATAAGAGTGTATTTTGTATAATCACTCAAGAAAACTTGCATGAGAAAGAACTCCGTGTATGAATGGTATGAATTATATCGAGTCATACCATTCGTACACATTATAAAATTTTATTGAAATGTATGTATGAGTGGTATGACTCATACGGAATCATACCACTCATACACCGATCTCGAAAACGAATTACAGAACCAGTAAAATAGGATTATGCCACCGCCAACACCACCATAACCATTATAATCGCAACCACCAACACCATAATCACCACCACAAACACTACACAAAACTATTTCACAATCAAAATTGCATCCACATCCACAATTATTCCAATCAAAATCAAAAACACACCATCATATAAACAATTTCAAAGATAACAAAAAAATAAACTACTCAAAGAGAGATAACCGGAATTTGATTGGGATGTCGGAATTTCCAGTCAATTCCTCTAAATTCTGGTGAGAGAGCCGACTGCTTCCGCAACTTTGATAGAAACCGTCTCTAATCTTTGACTTCTAATATTTTTATTGTTTTGATAGTAAATAAATATTTTCTTAAAAATAAATTTAGTAAGTAAATTAAGTTTAAGTGTAGGGATATTGATGACAATTCAAATTCAAAATGTCTAGAATTTAAATAATGTTAAATTTGTGGTTATTATTTATCTTATACTATCTTTTTTGATTATTTTATATTTTGCCTGCTAAAAATCATATACTAAAAATTGTATTGATAATTGACACTTCATTACAAATCTTAATAATAACAATTGTATTTGATAACCGACACTCCATTACGAATTTAGACGCACAAAGTAAAAATAAATAAATAAATAAACATTGAGAAGTAAATGATGTGGAATATGCTTGCGTGTGACTATAAGATTATTCACTTGTTTATATTTCAACAACAGAATATGGGGATAAACTTCATCGTCGAGAGGCGAACAACAATTTTTAAATTAAGATTAATATAATTAAATCAAAAAATTAAAACTAAATTAAAAGTATATATTTATTCTATTTAAAATTTTAATTTAAATAATAAATTTAATTTATAACAAATTTTTAAAAAAAAATTTAAACATTATAAAATAGAAACTAAATAGAGACTCACAACAGGAACACTCTCGCCATTAAAAAAACACAAAATCTCTCTAAAATCCGACCCCACAAAAAGAGTTTAGAAAAAATACTTTAATACTACCAGGAGACCCATTTAGAGCCCATTAGGGATGCTCTAACTTGGGGAAATTGGCTCATCTCATTATCAAAATCATAATCTAAATAGGCCTATCGAGTCCACCTCGTAAGAGTATTTTACTAAATTACCCTTGTAGTGAGAATTTAGGTTGCAAAGTTTTAACTAAAATAAAAAATCGAACTCACACGATGTGTATGACAAATCAGCCTAAACTGACCAGATACTCTTTGAAGAGTGGCACCCACTCTATACATTGATTCCTTTTAATCGAAATTTCTCAATATGTTTCAATTTTTCTAAGATTAAGAACTCATAAAGTATATGATAGAATAAAAAATAATAACTAAACATAACTCACGCAACAATCAATCAATATGTTTCAAAACAACATAACGAAGTAAGTAGTATATTTTATAGCAAATACTCAATCAACTACATGAAAATTTTCGCCCGTTAAATTTTTGAATGGCCAAAGTGAAGTCTAAAATGTAAATCTACTCAGAAATTTCTATTTTTTCAAACGGAAAGCAGACATGCTAGACACCGAACCAAGCAATACAACGATTTGGTTTGATTCCATTCAGTTATTCGATTTTCCTCAGCTTTACTTTTGCACAAATAAGCTACCTGTAAGATGAGTAATGATATGCTGCGCTACTATTTTAGGCGACTGGATGAGCGACATTTTCTTTAATATTAATTTTCCCATGCTTTTGTTCTTTAAATTGTGTTTTGCATTTGCTATTTATCATTTATCTTCGTTTCTATTTTTTCTTTTTCTATTTTCTTTTATTATTATTATATATTAAATAATATTAAACTATACCCTAATCAATAAACCCTAGTCGGAAAAGAAAATTGATAAATGATAAATCTTAATTGATTAATAAATATCTGAAAAATGAATTTTGAGTAAAATAAATCATCTTTACTAAAAATAATAAACATTATTAAATAAAATAGAAGTAAAAGAAAAATAGAATCAAATTAAGCAAGCAAAAAAAAAAGTTAAAAGCACTAGTCGCTCTTCTGTCGCCCAATATGAGTCGCTTAGCATATCAATTTCCCCTGTAAGATAATGTAGTTGGAAAGAAAGTAGCAGTCACAATTTACATCATTCTACCGCCCTGTGTTATTACAAGATTGAGTGGGCAAACAAGACCATTTATCTGTACAGTTGCAACACTTCTACAATGAACAATACTACAACTGCGATGTTAGAAAACAAAATCTTCCTGGAAATGTGCCCTTTTAATTTGATCTGTACATGTGTGTGTATATGTGTGGTAGATGAGACTTAGAGTGATGGAAGAAGCCAAAGATTGAATAGTGACGAAGACAAGGATAAGAACCACGACAAGAAGGCCATAGCAGCAGACAATTGGTATCTGGTGCATAACTTTGCGCTGCAGAACCCTTCTGAAGCAAGCAGAAGGCTAGTCACGCTCGCAGTCGAACAAGATGCAGCCAGCGATAGAAACGTCAGCACCTACCACAATAGCGCCAATACTATTATACACTATTTTTCGATATGGGTGCAACTTTTAAGCATACATGACAAGTAGTATATGATAAGATGCTTACCCAATCCCCTATTACAACAATTGAGAGAATCCCGTGTTGGTGAGCTGGGCGTTTAATGAAAACTGAGAACACATCCACCACTGCTAATATCAAGCTCCATGGAATTACTAATCCCATGATTGTTACCAAGAAGCTGCAAGTACAAAGTCAAATCAATTCAACAACTTAAATCAGTAAAGCACCACATAGAATGAACAACTCAATCAGTATTAACACTATCAGCAAATAAGCAAAGTAGCTTGTGTGCCACAACCACCTTTCATTGATGAGTTTGACTAAAGTTTTCTGGAAGCAGATTCTTTTCATCTTGACAAGTCCAAACAAATCTTGTATACTCGCTTAGTAAACATTACTAGTAAGTTGGATGAATAAACATTTTATTAGGATTGCATTCTCTCAGTTTCACTCGATAGACTCGAATATAAATCCAAGTACCTAAATGTCTACTAATTGTTTCATCATATCATCACAGACAATCTTGAATCAACCTAGGTAATACACTACACTGATCACTTTTTATTCTTCCATTTTGCTCTAAAGAGGAAAAAACACACAATCAGAACTTGAGACCATTGTTTTCAAAGGCGTTCAATTTCCATATCTTTGGCCATAACTCAATCTATCATATATCCATATACTTCACAATTACTTGAAAATAGAAATAGGGAATAACCAATAATTTGTAGCAACATGTCGGCCCTTGCACATAGTGATAATAAGGAAACTGTTCCAATTAATAGTTGCATTTAGGGAAGAAAAAGACATTCCACCTCTGAAAATTATGTGCCATAAAATTTCGTTTTCTTAATCATTTGGCCCTTTTCTACAGCCATTACCATCTAACTGCCAACTCTCAATAATGCCAAAATTGTCAAAACGATAGCTGTCGATCAATTATTTCTCCACCGACAATACAAATAGAGAGAAACAGGAAAAAAGATAAAGGAAAAAGAAAACTAAAATCAAGACGAAGTTCATCAAAATTTGGGAATCACCAAACCTCTTAAGGTATTCTCATCACGTAAACCCAGTGATAAACCAATTTCTTCAAACACAATAGAAACAATTATCCTCATGATCAAAGAGGAAAAGGAGACCTTTCCAACGAGTATCGATAAATTAGCCAATAATATAGAACATGATCAACTATAGATGAACAGAAAATTAACCAGAAGAGAGAAAGAGAGAGAGAAGACGAACAAGAAGAGAATAACCTCCTAGAATGAGAGAGAAAATCACCATAAAAGGAGGAGATGGAGAAACATAAGAGAAAATTACCAGAAGGCAGTATAACTGTAAAACTCGACATCCAAGCACATGAAAAGCAAGGAGGCAACCGCGAAAACGGCTTGCCCCAATCTCAGAGCCAAGCTCGCACTGGTCCCCACTGCCCCCGGCAATTCTTCCATATCATCCAGTCCACACTGACATAAACCCCTCTGTCTGTCTCTCTCTCTCTTTTATATTTCCTTTTCTCTAGTTTGACCTATAGATACAGCTCTTGTGGTACGTAGTCTTTGCTGATCACAGTAGTAAATCCTCATAGGCTTTCAATACTTTGCCCTCCCCCATTCCCATCCCCAAAATGGCGGAAGAAGAAGAGGATGATTATGAATGAAGGATCAGCGCTTTTATTCCTTGTTAATTTGTTCGGAGTAATTTGTTGGAAGTGGGAAAAAGGGAACGCTGAAGATTGGTTGCGCAGGTAATGTTAATTCTATTATCATCTCATTTTTCTTTCCCTTTTTTCTTTTGTCAATTTTGTAACAATTACTATTTCATTCATATTTATTAAACAATTTGACTTGCCAAATTCCTAATTTGTTACCATTAATTAATGTCTTTAGGTTAAATCTATTTTGTATAATAGCATGGATTGAAAAATAATCCACTATAATTTAATATTTATTTTGATTGATAAATAATTGATTATTTAATTTAAAATTAATTTATTAACATTATTTTTTAAATATTTATTTTTATATTTTATTAATTTAATTTAATAATTCGTTTACTTAAGTTGTGCTTAGTTGGAAGACTAAAGATTAATAATAAATTATAATTTAGTTTTTTTAACATATAAACATTTAGACATGATATAATAAATTTTGGGGTCTTATTTGTCCTATCTTTAAAATATAAATTATGATATTCATCCTGCTAAAATAAAGAATAATAAAAACGTATTTTTATTTTTTACCTAAAATAAAAAATAATAAAAAGGATGAAAAACTGATGTGATTTATATGTTTTAAAAAAAATAATTTCTATTATTTTTGTAAATAAGTCAATATGAATAGAATTGTTTTAAAAGAATACTAGACAATATTAATCAACAAATAGACACAACTTTATATTCTTTCTATCACGCTAAAATATACTACTTGCATAAGTTCCGTTCAACTTGACCTTTTCTTTTCGGCATGCAAATGAGAAGATCAAAGTAATTGAGTTTTTTAATGTACTAAATATAAAAGAAAAGGGGCCATAAAAGAGGAGTCCAATTGTATGGGACAACCCAAATTAGAAAAAATGGTCAATTTTCTTTGGATAAAGAGAGCATTTATTTTGATAAAAATTTTCTCCTATATTTAGTGGAAGTAATGGACGTAAAAAATATTAGTTTTATATAAATTTTCAGGTTGGTCGTTGCTTAGGTCCATATACTTGTATTATTTCTGCATTAAATAAACAATAAATACATTTATTATTGATGCCTTTGATTAGACTATTTGAAAAAAGGAAAATGACGAGAAGACATAATGTCTCAAGACAAACATTTTATGAGAAAAATTTATTAATTTTATTTAAATTTAAAATTCATTTTTTACATGTATATCTTATACTCAAATTATTGAAACATTGTTAAATATATCTCTAATTAGTTATAATTATGATTTTCATATCTTGTACTTTAATTAAGGCAATTGTTATTTAATAATATAGGTATTATATATGCAACACTGAAAACATTATTCTATCATATATATATATAACATACATATGTGTATACTTTGTATAATATAAGTATAGGGATCCGCTTACAATTATATGTACATACATATGTGTATACTTTGTATAGTATTAGTATATTGATCTGCTTACAATTATATGTTTGACTTAATCAATATTTTGAGATGACAAACCAACATCCATCTGTCTTAAATAGCAGCAACACTTGATTAATTAAATAATTTGAATTGTAAATATATTTAAAAATTGAAAACATTATTCCGTATATATCAATTTATTTTGAAGAATAATATTTTTCCCAACCTTAAATATAATATATATATATATATATTACCATTATTATAAGAAATTTTCAATTTATATGATTCTCTTCGTATATATATATAGGGTAGATCAAATGAGAATGGTTGTGCATGAGTTAACTAAAAATAAATCTTGACTGTTAAATTATTTAGATCAATGGTAAATATTAAAAGATAATTTTGGTATATATCTTATTTCAAATATTTTATGCATAAAAACATGAAATTTGTTATTCTTTTTTATAACCGAAAATCACAATAAAAATATATTTATAAGTAAAAATTTGAACAAACACTGATATTCTTTGTCACTTCATATGACTCATTTCACACATCAATCTTCATATTCATCTATCTCTTCTTCCATTTCACCAAATTTTTTTAATTGTCTTTTTCAACATCTTCATCTAATGATAAAATAGCAAAAAAAAAATAACGAAGTAGCATCAATTTTTTTGGAGGCTGACAGAAAGTATTGCATCCAACACACCCTCACGACGTGTACATAAGAAGAAAAATACTTATGTATATAGGAACCGAGAATCCGCCGAAGAACATCTCTAGTTGATTAATTCAGCAAAAATTCAACTTGAGGAGCCAACGTTTTCCGATGTTTCTTTATCGGGAATCCTTATTTCTCCAAATCTTCCAAACGTTGGAGAATCGTGAAGAATATTTCCAGCAATACACTTATAATCTCGAACGTCAGGGGTTCACAACCAGTAGTATATCCAATAGAGGAAAATGGGGTACAACTATACCACAAAAATAAATAAAAAATTTATTTACTAATATTATAGAGAATTAGTATGTGTGATCTGTGTCATACACGAAATTTGTAATTTGCGGTTCATAATCAAAATTGGAACTGTTCTACACAGTTTGTTTTCAAACTGTGAAATGTTGTAACAATTGGTAGTTGGATTATGTTTTAATCGTTAAATGTAATCTTGTACACATCTACTCATGTGTGTGTGTGTATATATAAATAATAAAATTTATATGTATGTAGCTTTTTTAAATACTTTTGTTTTAAATGGTTATAATTTAATCATATTAAATTTATATTTTATATGTCATGTATTAAATTAAAGATCTTGTTGTAATTTTTGTTAGACCTAAATTATGTAAACCTAGGTTCTTGCACATATACGAGATCAATTGTACGTGACAAGTTAACCACGGTCGAATCTCAATGGAAAGCTTAGCAGAGCGATTCTAATCCTAAGTGTTATTAAAACAACTGTTTGGAAATATTTATAATGGTTTTGATTTAGATTCTAAAACCTCCCCTGAAAGATGTATTAAGACCGAAACTAAAATCTGATTCTTAGTCTTATTTTAGAAATCACTTGTTAAGGAGTTCAGTTTACAGGTACACAATCTGAAGGACTCAAGACTGAAGATCAAGACCAGTACTGAAGTTACCTAGAACTCAGTTTACATGCCAAAATTGAAGGACCATGCCACTGAAGATATGACCTAAAGTTTTGAATTTGAAGTTAATTGAAGCAAGAATCCAACGCCAACTGAAGCTCTGCATTGAAGTATCAACTGAAGTCAAGCTTGCTACTGAGTCACACGCTACAACTATAGGCTTTACCACTTCTAGAAAAGATCTCAATAGGTGAAGCAAATCTTAGTTGCAGCACCAAAAATGGCAAAAAGGACGGCGACTCCAACGGAAAGAATTTCAAATGCTACGGACAAAGTTCTCTCTCACAACGGATATATACTTGAGAGTGTTTGCTGCTTCAAACGCTTCAAACACCGGTTACCAAGCTTTCATACCCTCAAACTCTCTATCGCTCTCAAGCTTTCAGTCTTAGAACACTCAATCTCACTATTATTCCATAGTGTATTCTTTAGTAGCGATATTCACTATAACCGAAGAATAGATCTAGCATAGAATTAGTTTCTAGCTGGAAGTGATCGGAATCCATTGTTCATCAAACATCTTAAGGTTGGTCACTGTAAGACACTCCATTTAGTTGGAAACCCTCGACTCACATCAAAACACTTGGACGTAGGAGTTTTTGTCTCCAAATCACGCAAACCAAATTCTGTGTCCACTCTATTTATTTTCAGTATTTATCCTCTAACATCTATTACATCAATTGAATACTGATTAAACACAAAGTGAATCTTTAACATTAAGTTTTCTGATAAACGAGTCAAACACTAAGTGCAGACTGAATGATTGTTATCTAAAGTTAACTACTCTACTGAAGCTACCTCCCTTCAAATTTGAGACTTCACTAAAAATTTGTCTTAATCTGAAAAGTTGTTAAAATGGTGTATTTCACCCCTCTCCCATACACTCTGTATACTCATTACGGGACCAACAAGTGGTATCAGAGCAGTGTGTTTAACGACCACTGTTCCTTGAACCTAAGGTCAATTTAAACTGATCTTTCATAAAATCTTAACGGTTCACTTGCATATCTATTTTTATCCATAGAGAACATAACCAGGTTGCCGATGTTTTCCATTGAAGATTACGAGCACTGGAGATACAGAGTATCTTCATTTCTGAAGGCACATCATGTCATGTGTGGCAGGTTATCACTACTGGACCAATCCGTATATTGGTCAAGTATCCTCAAGCAACTTCAGAAGTTCAATATGGTGCTATAGAAGGAGTTGTTCCTAAGCCTATGCAAGAGTACACAAGCGATGAGAAGAAGATCGAAGGCTTAGATGATTATGCAAAGCACATCATTTCAAGAACGCTTGAGCGACCTATGTTTGTCCACATTCAACATTGTGAAACTGCTAAAGACATGTGGAGCACACTCGAACAAATGTGTGCAGGTTCTGAGGAGATTAAAGAAAATAAACTAACCCTTGAATGCCAAAAGTTTGATGCTTTCTTGCAGATGCCAGGAGAGTCAATCAGGGAGCTTGAACTGAGGATCATGCAAATTCTAACCTCAGTTAAAGCACTGAATCCCAACAAGTACTCACTGTTGGTCCCGAAAGAGCTAGATTGGTGTATGGGGGGGGGGGGGGAATACACCAATTCAAAACTTTTTAGGTTTTCTTGTTCAATATTTTAGTATAAGGCTTTAGCTCTCTTAATAACTTAAGATAGCTTGAAGTTGTAAGATAAATCTTCTTATTAGGAAGATTAAGTCTCACTCAAATAATACCTTATATGTGAGTAACAATAATCAAGAGACACAAACACAGATTTAAACTTGATTAAGGTTGTGTGCGGAAGTTGGTGGTTAATGCTCTTTTTAAGATGAAAAAGTTTTCTTTCTTGAAGTAGTTAAGAACCCAGATTTATATGTATGAGTATGAAGAAGATGATGGAAAAGTAAAACAGAAAGTAAAGAACACAAGAGTTAACGTGGTTCGGGATAAACTTCCCTACGTCCACGACTCGATCAAAACTAGATCGAAATCAACTAAAGTCTCCTTTCTTTTTACTCGTTGAGTACGAGCCACCAGCTTTATCAAAACTAGATAAATACTAGTGATTACACTTCTTCTTCCTAAGATTGAAAACTACAATCTAGGAATATAACTGGATCAAAAACTAGATCCTAACTTTGGGTTTTGAAACAAACAAATTTCCAGAAAATAATAACTTCAAGAACTGTAAACACTCAAGAGAATTCTTGATTTAGGAGTGCTTTGAACTTTGAAAGCTTGAAGTAATTTGAGTAGAGTGATGGCAGTTTTTCGCTTGAATTCTCGTTCCTCTTTCTGGAGATGAAGGTGGTATTTATAGCCTCTTTGAAGAAACTATCCGTTGTAGAAGAAGAAGTCCTTCTTCATTGCATTAATGACTGCATTAAATGCATGGCAGTGTTGTTGAAGCACGCGCTGTCAATATGAGAGTGGTTACCACCTTTCATGAGGTTTCCCAATGTATAGCCATACTGGGAATGATTCACCGTACTGAGATATTGATATTCTTGTACTTCATTCCTTAACGCATGCTGTTGATGTGACAATACAAGGAGTGGTTGACTTGTGACAAATTTAGGTATGTCGGCAGTCCACCGTAGTTACCGTGAGGAGCAGCTTGATTTTAATGTCATAGCAGCTCACTGACTTTTGTGTTGAGGCTTCATCTCATTCTTCTTTAACTTGAAGCAACCAGATCGTTTTTAGAATCATACTATCTGCTATATGAATGTTGAGATGATAAGATCGTTTTTGCATACAAACGATCTGTTGCAGAATATACTAGTTGGTTGTACTTCTTATGAACGCGCTGCATCATCCTCTAGAAGTGTCTTGAGAACGATCTTGTTGAGAAATTGTAGCAGCGGGCTGTTCCTTCTTTCACAACGAGCTGCTAAATGACTCTAGGTCGAGCTCCTATCAAGTAGTTTATTCTAAAGTAAATCAGATCGTTAAAGGTGTTTTGAAACTTCAAAACATCTTTTACATTTGTGATCTGATAAAACATAATCTAGAAATGACACTAAAGCAAGCAAGATGGAATGACAGCTTGCTGCAATTACGAGAAGCAGATCGTTAATTACCTGGAAAACGATCTGCTCTCTGTTTAACGAGCTGACTTACATGAGGGAATAAACACTTGCAATAATAACTATCATTGTGTCCAGGATATCTAATACAAGAATAAGACAGATCGTTATTTACTTTTAACAAAACGATCTGCTTCTTTTATACTTAAGATAATCCTTAATAGATGACAATGACTATTAGGTTTCTAAAAACAACAAAGTGTAGTTTCGAGTTGCATCATCAAAACCAATATAAATTTCTGGGGTTCCCAACAATTTCCCCCTTTTTGATGATGTCGAAACCTACACTAATATTTTCTTTTAAGTATGAAGAATAAATGTTACGATAGATATAAGGCATGTAAATAACTTGACAATCATAAAACATTGCCTGGACAAAGAGATATTGTCATCAGGTTGTTTTTAAAAAAAATATACTTCATTGATCAATCAAGATTACAATTTACATATGAAGGGCAGTTCGCTGCAAAAATCAAAAAAAATTTCCATCATTGAGATCGTCTTCTTTGTTGTTCAGCTAGCTGCTGCCTTCTCCTTTCAACCATCTCCCTTTGCCTTAGTTCAGAGGGCACTCCAAAGCTAGCGTAAATACCATTGAAAATTCTTCGGTAGTCCTTATTGTTAAAATCAATGGGGTAGCCCATTTGCTGTGCAGATCGATTTATGGCATTTAGCACTGCAGTGTGATCTACTTCGGTAGTTCCAGGAATTCTTGGATATAGCAATGTAGTTTTTCTTGGTGCAGTGAGAGGGTGATTTTGCATAGCAGATTGCCTGTAGAGATATTCCACAAAAGTTTGATTTTTGTGTTGAGCGAGGAATTCTCTAAACAGCTCGTCTACTGACCCTCCTTGAACATCCTGGTCCATCAGGTAATAATGTTGCATTATGAATTCCTTGACCAGTTTGTTCCATTGTGCAGCTTTCTTCGAGTGTAGCCAGGTCAGGTTTTGGGGTTCAGTGAGCTGGTATTTTTCAAAGAATTTGAACATTGGGTTTGTTGGCTCAATTTCTTCTTCTGATGATTCAGCCTTTTCTTCTTGGGCACCAGTCATCCCTTGTCTTTGTTTTTCCGCCCTCCACAGCTTTTTGAATTCTGGATCAGCTATCTGCTCCGCTGTGCACCCATCCAAAAACATTTCTTCGTTTTCATTTTCTTCTGTCATGATCTCCTTCCCTTTTCTCTTGGCAGCAGCCTTCTTTTCTTCTTCTTCTTTCTTGCGCTTTTGCTCATTCTCTTTTTGCATCTGTTTTGCTTCAGCAATTTGTTTTGCAGTCAACTTTTTCTTTGTAGCAGCAGCTTGTTTCTTTTTGATTTGGGAAGCAGCGGGCTGATCTTTCTTTTTCTCTTCCCCCTTTTCGACATCAGCAATGAATTCCTTGGAGATAATAAGTCGAAGGGAGGCAAGTTCATCTTGAAGAGCTTTGAAACGAGCATCAGAATCTTCTTTGTACTGTAGGAAAGCAGAAATGTTTCCATTGATTTCATTGAACTGTGTGGAAGAGCCCTTGACATGAGATTGAAATTCAGCAGTCAGCGCGCTGTGAGCCACTTTCATGTCAGTTATAGTCTTATTGATCAAGAAGATTTCGTTTCCAGTGGCAACATCTTCCTCCTTCAATGCCTCAGGCAGCTGAGCTTTAAGTACAGCAGGCAGCGCGCTCTTAACCACCTTTGGAATCGTGGTTTTCTCCATGTCAGCGTATTGTCCCTCCACGTGCTTCTTCACTTCCTCCACCATCTTGTTTCCAGCTGCAAGCATCTTGGCTTCAAATGATTTGGATTCTTCTTGAAGGGCAGCAATTTTGCTGTTGGTTTCTTCCTTGTATTTGTCAAACACTTCACGGTCACTGTCCAAGTCTTTATGCAATTCTTCAGAAAGTTTAGAGTGAGCGAGCTGGACATTCTTGTCAGCGGTTTGCAAGGCGCGCTCAGCAGCGGAGAACACAAAATTTGCCAATGCAGCAGATCGATTATTTATCCTTTTATGAATAAGTGTGTTAAGTTGATCTGCTGTCATGTGTGCACTGAGATTTGAAGATAGTAATTCTTCCAGCGTGTGCATGTGGAAACCATCTGGTGCAGTACTGTGAGTGTAGACTTCTTCTAAGTGTTCAATGGCAGCTTGTTCCGTGATGTGTGCAGCAGATGGTTCCAAAATTGAGGTTGTTTCCTTCATTTGAGCAGATGGTTCTTCCTGGTTGATGGGATCAGCGGGCTGAGATGATGGTGAGGCTTTGAGTGTTTCTGTCTCAGCATGTTGTGCATCAAAATTAAAAATCTCGTCAAAATCGCCCGACTGTAAATCCACGGCGAATGAATACAAGTCTTTTTCTTGCTCATAGTAGGGAGCAAGATCGATTTTAAGGGAAACAGCTTCTTCTTTCATCTTGGTCAGCACATAAGTGCGAAAATACTGCCTGGCATCTGGCACATCAAGAAATCCAAAATATGTTTGCAATTTTCCTTCCTCGACTTTCAGCTCGCTGATTGAGAAAAGCAGTAATATGGCTTCCAGAACGTAAAACTTGCAATCTCGTATTTCCAGATAATTTTGAAACCTTTGAGCCATTTCAAAAGTGTTTGGAGTAAGGGTGATTCCAGGCATCAATTTGATCACCGTTTCGGTTGCCTTTTCTTGCAGTTGTTTGAAAAGAAGTTGAGCACCTTTCAATCGTTCTACTAGATCGTCAGCGGACTGCTCGTGTAAGTTGAGTTCCACTTCAGCTTCATTCAATTCTGGAGCAGATGACTCCTTTGTATGTTCAGTAGCAGCATCCAATTCCTCCTCTAAATTCCGAGCAGTGGGTTTGCTCTTTGCTTTCCTTGGCCTCTTTGTTCCTTTGGCACCAGCAGCTGGCTTGGGGTTTCCAGCTGCCTTTCTCTTGACAGCTCGCTCCTTAATCACTTCTTCTTGGGCTTGAGCAGCAGCAGCTTCACCAACGGTATCAGGTTTCTTTGTTGGTATAATCCACTCTGGATTTGATTTGCCAACCCGGATAAGTTCTTGTTTTAGCTTGTCATCCGTGATTTTGAGGAATATTTGGGAAGCAATGCCTAATGACATTTCCATCTGATGTCTGTTCTTTGGAAGAATCCAATCTTTGCTAAAATCCACGGACTTGTGCCATTTGTCGTGCTGGAAGAACCCAGCAATGATTGTGCTAAGTTTTGTGGAGAGTCGAAGAGGTCGCTTTACGTTCAACTTTGTGCAATTTCCATCGCTGTCTTGACGTATGTCGATCTGCTGCTCTTCATCAACTATCAGTTTTAACAGCGATCTTGCCCAATTGATTTTGAGATTGAATAAAACAGCAGTCAAGACCTTCAATTTTCCTGCTGTTACTGAGTCAAAGGTTCCTTGGTGTCCAAGAAACACCTTTTGTACGAAGTCAAGAAGAAGACGATAACTGGGTAGTATTAATGATCGGTTAAAAGCTTTTCCAGTCCATTGAAATGGTTGAGCCAAAATAATATCGAGAGCACTTTGAATTTGTGCATCAGTAATTTCTTCAATCATATCTCCTTCATCCTTTAAGTGATATGCGTGAAGAATCATATCAATTACTGTCGTTCGAATGTTGTCTTCCTTTGACTTTCCTACTGGTATTTTGACTGTATATTCATCACCATTATCAACCATCCACGAGCAATAGAATAGAGCAATTTGTCGCGGGAGAAAGTAATCTGGTTCTGCAGAGATGATTTTGTAGAACCCTAGAGAGAAATGCATATTGATTAAGTAGGTGAAAATATATACGGATAACAATGCTTATGTATTGACAAAACAGATGATTTATCATGGATGAACAAGTAAATCTTAAGCAAACAGGTAAGTATATAGAACTCATAGACACATATGTAACAATCAAACGATGTAAGACTCATCAAGATGGGAGCAGCTTTAAATGATACGAAAATAAGTGCAAGCTTGATGTTAAAACCTGATCATGCTATGATTTTGCTAAATAGAACATCTAGGGTACGAAACCCATGATGTTCGAGGACAGCACGAGGCTCTGGTGATAACTTTGCCTCTATAGTGTGGAGCATCTCTGATAAAGTAATAGGTTTTGCTTGAGACGATGAAGAGCTTGCTTCGGAAGCAGACATTTAGAAAGAGGTACGAGATGTTTTGAAAATATTTGGTTGCAGAAAAGCTTGGCTTGAGAGAACTAACACAACAATGGCGGTTTTAGGTTTTATGCGAGGGAAGTTTTGAAAGTGTAAGAGGAACAGTCAAACTTTCACATACTTATAGGTATATCATGAACGAACCAGATTAAATCATGTAAAAGTAATAATAAGTAACGGTTGAGATTACTCCCTTGTTTAATTATTTGCCGCCCAAAAGTGAGTTTATTTTATACGCCATTGATTTCGTGTTGATGGAAGTCACATCATTTTCTTGAAGCGCGAATCGAGGACTGCAACATTAAATGTCTGGTGCTTCAATCGTCACTTTTTCTGACGCGCAGACGCTTGATATATCAAAAAAAATCAATTTATATTAATTAGCAATCATTAGAATTAAATAATTCAATAGTCGGAGAAATAAATGAGTTCGATTCCCCCTTGACTAATGCACTAGCAGATCGTTGTTGAACTATAACGATCTGCTCTTTCTTGAGTTTTGAAAGGTGGCTTGCTGTTATGCGGAGCAGATCGTTGTTTGCTGCTTAACGATCAGATCGTTTTAATTCAGTGAATGATCTGCTATCCTCTTTCAGGATGCAGCTCGCTGCTTGATGTATTTCTTTCAACAGATCGTTTTATAGCAGATCGTTTTCTGCTATATCTTATGGGAGATTGTTTTCTTCTTTGAACGATCTGTGTACAATCAATTTGAGCAGCTAGCTGTTAATACACAAGATTAAGCAGTTTGATTTGAAGATAAGCAGAATTTTAGCGAGGGTAACTGATGAGCTAGATTTAGAGGTGTGATAACAGATTGCTTTTTACCACCAGCTAGCTGTTATCAACACTTGTACCAATTTCAAGGTTTATTAAACCCAATTTTCCACATAGCATTTTGAATCGGTCTTCAGGTAGCGCTTTTGTGAGAATATCAGCTCGCTGCACATCCGTGTGAATTTTCTCTATCTTGATGTTCTTCTTTTCAACATGGTCACGTATAAAGTGATGTCGAACATCAACATGTTTGCAGCGAGTGTGAAGGACAGGATTTTGCGTGATGGCAATTGCGCTCGAGCTATCACAAAATATTGGCACGCTATCCATGTATACTTCATAATCTTTTAGTTGTTGCTTGATCCACAAGATTTGTGCTGTGCAACTCCCTGCAGCCATGTACTCTGCTTCTGTTGTTGAGGTTGCAACCGAAGTTTGCTTTTTAGAGAACCACGAGATGAGCTTGTTTCCAAGAAACTGACAAGTCCCAGATGTGGATTTTCTATCAAGTTTGCAACCTGCATAATCAGAATCAGAGTAACCAGTTAATTCAAAATTATCATCACACGGATACCATAAACCTATTTCTATGGTCCCTTTGAGATAACGCAATATTCGTTTGGCTGCTTCCAAGTGAGATTCCCTTGGACTTGCTTGATACCTAGCACAAACACCAACTGCAAACGTAATATCAGGTCGACTAGCAGTTAGATACAAAAGTGATCTGATAATACCACGATACAATTTTACATCTATAGCCTTCCCGAGTACATCAGGGCTAATCTGCCCATTGGTTTGCATTGGTATTTTTCCTAGTTTGCAATCTTTAACTCCAAATTTTGAGATGAGATCGTTAATGTATTTGAATTGATTAATTAGGATCCCATTAGCAGATTGCTTGACTTGTAAGCCTAGGAAGAAATTCATTTCTCCCATCATTGACATCTTGTACTTGTCCTGCATGAGCTTACTAAATTTGTTACAAAGGAATTCAGATTTGGATCCAAAAATGATGTCATCAACATAAATTTGAACTAAAAGGATATAGTCTTGAACTTTGATGGTGAATAACGTCTTATCAACTGATCCTCGCTTGAATCCCGATTGAAGTAGGAATGAAGACAGTGTCTCATACCAAGCTCGAGGAGCTTGTTTTAGTCCATACACTGCCTTGGCTAATCTGTACACCTTGTTCTCATCTTCTACTTCAAAGCCAGGTGGTTGTTCCAAATAAACTTCTTCTTCCAGAATTCCATTCAAAAATGCACTCTTTACGTCTATCTGGAATACTTTGAAGCGTTGGAAAGCTGCATAGGTAAGAAACAATCTGATGGCTTCTAGTCTTGCAACAGGAGCAAATGTCTCATCAAAATCTATCCCTTCCTGTTGACAATAACCCTTTGCGACTAGCCTTGCCTTATTTCTTACTACTTCACCAGTTTCATCTCGTTTATTCTTGAAAATCCATTGGACTCCAATCACACCTTGATGATGAGGTCGATCCACTAAGTACCACACATCATTCCTCTTGAACTCATTCAATTCTTCTTGCATGGCATTGATCCAATCTGCACTTTGCAAGGCTTCTATGATGTCCTTAGGTTCGGTGTGAGCAAGATAGCAGCTTAGTAATGCGCTTTCTCCATGCATTCGTCTAGTTCTAACTCCATCTGTTGAGTTCCCAACAATGAGATCAGTTGGATGGCTATCTACCCATTTTCTTCGCCTTTTCATTTCTTCTTCAGATATTTCAACCTCTATCTCATCGGGTTGATCTTCAAATTCCGGATGATCTATGTAAGATGCATCAAAGAGATCGTTAGAGTTTAAATCTATGTTTGATACTTCATTTACCATTTGTTGGACAGATGGCTGTTGAGTAGAGGAAGAGGGAGATCGAGTGTTTTGTTTATCAGCTGATGGTTGTTTATGTTCTAGTGAAGTTCCCCCTTCTTTTGATCCCTCTAGATGTTTGATTTGTCCATCTGTTCCCCCTTGCTATGGCATTTCTCCAGCAGATTGATTATTAGTTTCTTCATCTTCATCTTTTCGTGGACTCCATAGTAGAACATCATCGATTAAGCAATCTGTGGAATTTCTCAAGGTTGAGCGAGAGTTGGTATCCTTTGAAGAAACGCTATCTATTCCTGAGACTTCATAATTAGTTTCATCGAAAACAACATGTGGTGTTACTTCCACAACAAGAGTTCTTTTATTAAAGACCCTATAAGCTTTACTGATTTCAGAATATCCTAAAAATATTCCTTGATCACTTTTGCTGTCAAAGGTTTTTAATTGAGTTTTCCCATTGTTGTGAATGTAACATTTACAACCAAACGATTTGAAATAAGAGATTCGAGGCTTCCTGTTGTTCCATAGTTCGTATGGAGTTTTCCCATGACGTTTTGTCACAACAGATCGATTTTGAGTATAGCAGGCGGTGTTGACTGCTTCTGCCCAGAACTTCTTTGGGAGATTGATTTCATTTAACATGGTTCGAGCGGCCTCCTTGAGCGATCTGTTGCGCCTCTCCACAATCCCATTTTGTTGTGGTGTACGAGCTGCTGAAGTTTGATGATGGATTCCCATTTTTGAACAGTATTCTTCGATCATATGATTAATAAATTCGGTTCCACGATCAGATCGAATGGTGATGATGGATGACTCTTTTTGATTTGAAAGTTTGTTGAGCAGATCGGGTAGTTTCTCTAGTGTTTCCTTTTTCTTGAACATAAAAATAACCCAAGTGAATCTAGAGAAATCATCAATAACAACGAGAGTATACTTTCTACCGTTAACACTTAATGGAGATACAGGTCCAAAAAGGTCTAGATGTAGGAGCTCTAGAATTCTTGAAGTGGAGTGGGCTGACTTTGTAGAGAATGATGCTCTTGTTTGTTTTCCAGCTTGGCAAGCATCACATTTATGGTCTTTGTCGAATACTTGATTGGGTAGGCCTTCAACCAAATTGTCCTTCACCAGCTTGTTGATTGTCTTGAAGTTCAAATGGCTCAATCGTTTGTGCCACAGCCAGCTGGTTTCTGAATTTGATTTTGTCACTAGACAGGTTTCATTTTGATTGTTCCATTGTACAATATAGAACCTGTCCTGCAAAATCCCAGTAAGAAGAATTTCTTCTCCTTCTATGTTTTTGACAAGACACTTGTTAGCTGTAAATTCTACTCTCTTGTTATTAGCACAAAATTGGCTAATTGAGAATAGATTATGATTTAGTCCTTCAACATACGATACATTTAATATAGTAGTGTTACCAACTTGAAGGTCACCATAACCCTTTGTATATCCTTTTGAGTTTCCTCCAAAAGTAACAGTTGGTCCAGTGCACTCCTTGTAGTTGATTAACAATTCTTTGTTGCATGTCATATGTTTGGAGCATCCACTATCAAGTATCCAAACTGCTCCCCGAGCTGTGCACGATCTTCTCATCGATCTCCTATCCTGCAATGAAAATTCATTTAGCTACCCCTCTGAATGAGGGTGCTTTGTTAGTAGACAATGTTCCTTTTGGAACCCAAATTTGTCTAATTATAGAGACATTCTGTGATGGTCTGATTTGCCTCCCACTAAAATCAATGTACACGATTTTCTTTTGAGCAGGTGGATGATTGGGCACATGTTTCCTAGGAGCAGTTGGTTTGTGATAGACTTGTGGTTTTCTCTGGTTGAATTGTGGAGGAGCTCGCTGATGGTTGGCCTTTGGAGCAGGTGGTTTTCTTTGTAGAAAACCAATTCCTTGTGTAGTGAACCTTTGTTGTTGCTGTCCTTGATCCTTGATCAAAATTGCTTGCGGCTGTTTTGCATTGTTGTTGAGATTCACTATCTTGTCTTTCCCTTTTTCTTTGACAAAGTTTCCTTTAGGTGGACCTTTGTCAACTCCATTAAATCCAATTCCTCCATGATCTGACGATCTCCTCTGCATATCATTGATGAGATGAACTCTGTCTGATTTTTTGTGGATGTAATAATTGAGCATCACACCAAAATTTTCCGCCTTGTTGTTGGCCGACGATTCTCTCTCAATCAAATCCGAGATTTTAGCATTAAGAGCGTAGACTTCTTCACTCTTGTTCTTTATCTGCAGAAGCATTGCCTTCTCTCTATCATTGAATGAAGCACTTACTTTCTTCATTTCTTGAATAGTGTTGGCCATTCTTCCATTTTCCTTTATGGCATGTTTGAACATCTTGTTCAATCTTGCATGATCTTCCATGAGTTTGTTAAAATCTTCGATGGACAGATCGTCTTCTTCTTCTATCTTTTCTTCGTCGCCAGAATCATATGAAGGTGAGTTAGAAATGGGAGAACAATTATTTACTACCTCATTGTTGTCGAGTCCATTGTCATGACCCATGAGGCACTCATCCCATTCTTCATCCTCTTCGGCGACGAAGGCTTCATCGTTTTCGGATGAACTGTCGGTTAATGTGTGTGATGTAGTTTGTTCTTCCGCGAGCATTGCTTTTCTTTGTTCTCGAAGCTTTCTATCTCGCTTGTTTCTTAGTTCTTCTCTCTCAGCTTTAGAGATATCTGGGCAATCTGTTTTAAAGTGACCTTTCCTGCCACACTTAAAACAAGAAAATTCGGACAAGTCAGCCTTAACATAAGAAGAGTTAGGTTTTACTTCACTCTTTCTTTCGGGTCGATCTCCTGATCGATCTCGTCCTTTGAAATTTCTATTGTTGTCCTTGTAGAGTCGTTTGTATCTGTTTGCCCTAAGCTCCATCTTCTGGAATCGTTGAGCCATTAGCGAGTACTCTTCAAAGTAGTTTTTGGTGGGATAATTTTCATCATCCGAGCTTGATGCGTCTTTTACAATCACCGTAGGTGTTGATTTCCTTTCCACCTCCTTTTCCTTCAACTTAGCTTTGAAAGCTATTTCCTTTTCTTTCATTCCTGCAGCAGATGGTTTACTACAAGAAGAGTTAGACTGGCCATGAATACGATTGATTTCATATTCATTTCCTGTTAGTAAATCAAATAGAGCATCTATGGTAAGAGAATTGAACTCTGGCATCATGGGATGCATGGCAGAATATATTTCCCAGTTGGCGGGTAGGGCACGAATAATTTTGAGATTCCTTTCCCGCTGGGTGTATTTGCCTTTGTCGATGGCATCTATTTCTATCAAGATTTCGGTGAATCTGTTCTTCATCTGTGCAATGGTTTCACCAGGTTTCATCTTGAACTCTTCATATTTGTTACAAGCTATGGACAGCTTGTTTTCTTGTATCACGTTGGATCCCATGCTAATGTCTCGAAGTACATCCCACATTTCCTTGGCTGTTTTGAGACGTCGGATTTTGGCCAAGTAAATTCCTCTCACGGTGCTTGAGATTAATCCTTTTGCATAGTCGTCCAGACTAGCTTCTTTCTTCTCCTCTGTTGTGTAGTCGTCCATATCCTTCTCCTTTTCAACTAGCTCAACGGTGGGTGTGGGTCCCTTTCCATCCTTAATCTCAGCGGAGTGTTTGTTCATAATTTTGATTGGTCCATTTGTGATAACGGACCACATCTTGATGTGATGAGCTCTTAGACACATCTCCAGTCTGAAGCTCCAATCTTCATATCCAGCTATGGAGAAATCCTCACAAGCTCTAGCCATTTGACCTTCCATGACTTAGAGTAGATGATTAGTTAAATGCAAGTGCAGTATGCTGTGAAAACGTTTTCAAGATCTATTCAAGAAGACCACACAGAGATAATCTCTTGTGAATTAGAAACAATGGTCAAAATGAACCACTGCTCTGATACCACTTGTTGGTCCCGAAAGAGCTAGATTGGTGTATGGGGGGGGGGGGGAATACACCAATTCAAAACTTTTTAGGTTTTCTTG
>JAPKLX010000024.1:1314725-1345459 GCA_026898415.1 Leonotis leonurus | reverse complement strand
GTAAACACTTGCAATAATAATTATCATTGTGTCCAGGACATCTAACAAAAGAATAAGACAGATCGTTATTTACTTTTAACAAAACGATCTGCTTCTTTTATACTTAAGATAATCCTTAATAGATGACAATGACTATTAGGTTTCTAAAAACAACAAAGTGTAGTTTCGAGTTGCATCATCAAAACCAATATAAATTTCTGGGGTTCCCAACACTCACAAAGATAAATCAATCTGAAGATCGTATGGTGTCTTCGACATGAAGAATGGCTACCATATCAAATCCAGATTAACGGGGCGTTCAGAATTCAACACCCTCACTACAACGCTATCTTCAGCATATTGAAGAGCCATGAAACAAGGCAGAAGATATTGGAAATCACAAATCCAAATTCGAGAAGTCACATCTAATGCCACTTAGGACATAGTAGCTTTAAAAGCAGACAAGAGTCCAGTCAAGAAGTCTAAATCTGAAGGATTTGACATCGAAGGTATGTCAAAGGCTGAACTCATGGAACAATATGTACTAATGGCCAAACGCTTAGAACGTGCAGATTTAAAGATTGGTCGATATAGAAAAATGTATAGAGATAACAGAACAAGAAGACCGACACCACCTTCCACTGAGGCCACTACAACAACATCCACTCAGGAAGGGACTACTTCTCATTCCAAGCCTGAAAGACCACTTTGCAAAGGCTTTTGCTATGAATGTGGTTCTCTAGATCACTTCAAACCTGATTGCCCAGACTTCAGTAAGAAGGAAAGGGAGGAACTCAGGCAACAAAGAGATCAACGCAACGCAGAAAGGAAGATGATGTTAGTTGAAGATGATGTAGATCAAATCAACTCACCTTCCATGGTTGTCTACGAGAAGCACTTCTCAGATACTTTCGATGATGAAGATTTGGGACTGATGGCCACTGAGGACAAGGAAGAGTTGTTCGAAGAGTATTGCTTGATGGGCAACCACTTTGACTCTTCACCTCAGGTAATATATGCACATGTTATGGCAGATGGGAACATTGATCCTACTACTTTCAATTCTACATCCATAACATCATTGCATACTGAGTCTCACTCAAAAAATGAAGTAATCCCTATTAATGAAGATACCATTGAAGAAAAGATTTCTTTAGAGGAATATGAAACATTGGCTGAAGATTTTCGTAATGTCACGACCCCATTTCCCTGAAGGACGGATCCATGGAGTGCGACTTGGTGGTGAATTAAAGAAATGATTAAGAAGGATGAATTCACAAACAACAATGGAATAAGAAATACAATCGATTACAATAGTCCAGAAATAGCTACGAATAAGAGTCAATAGCCTAAAGACTCACATAGAACATCATACTGATAGAAGTTATCGAAGGTTCAAAGTACGGAATACAGAATTCAAGTACCGAAATACGTTAGAAAGGTTCTAGAATTACAATTCAGACAATTTGGGGAAAACGATAAAAGTTTGCAGCGGAATAACAAAAGCCATTAATACACATATGAAGATATGTATTAACCCCTTACTACTAACAAAAGCAACGTCTACTCAGCACTTCAACCATCACCCTTGCTCAACCCGCAAGTATTTAGAAATACAAGCAGGGATGAGTACTTGATGTACTCTGTAGGTTATGCCGAAAATAAACAGTTATTGATCATGCATCATCACAGTATAACACAAGTATCTTGAGATAACCTGCGAATACAAAATATTCATTTGATTTTAACCAAAAGTTGGAGTGATTACTCTCTTTTCCATGTGTCTCATCCATATCTGTAACCGATGCTGGTGAGCAATGTTTCCGCTCCCCCAGACATAAACAATAGCAATAACACTGGTGAACAATGTTACCGCTTCCAGACGTTAATATTGTGTTCCACCGGATCGGTCAATACTGACACGCAGTCCTATGTGGACCGGTCCGTAATGACTCATGATCACACTCCTCATGTGTACACTAACCTTGACCAACACATGGCTCAAGATCCGATCGTTATTCACAAGTTGACTAGTTCGCAAACATGGCTCAAGACAGATAGGAATCACACACAAAACACAAACAATTTTATGCATGACAATCATTTCACATTTTCTTTAAACATGCTTTATTACAACAAAAGTATAGTTTGTAGTAAAACCCACCTGAGATACCAGTATTAGCTGACAAGTCTGGTTCTCCTTCTCGTTCCTTAGCTGTCGCCCCCTTGATGGACCTTCAGGTAAAGAGTTGCATTTAGAATCATTGAGTTCTTAGAATATCTCTATTGACTCGAGACATAATGATTTTATAGGTTTAAGGGTTTCATATCCGTTCTACTAAATCACAATGAAGCTTTAAGGTTTTCTCCGAAAACCTTAGTTTCGTTCAAATGAAATAAACGTTTACTAATTTGATAAATAATTAATTGCTTGCTTGCAATTAATATGATTGAAACAATTAAATCCGACATAAGAATCGGAAATTTTAGATAGGTTCACGTAAGGTTCATGTCTCGATTTGAATTAATTTAGATTCACTAAATTAATTAAGTAATATAATTATTTATTAATAAATTAATTATAATTACGTAAAATGATAATTGTTTTAATTTTAAAAAATTATAAGATTTGAAAAAAGAAAATTTTCATACTATGATTAAAAAAAAATTAACAAATTTATGTTAAATATAAAATAAGATAAATATATTGTATCACTCAAAATTGATTTTATTTTTCTACAATAAATTTTTATTTGTATCAAAATAAGTTAGTACTTATAGACTACATAGAAAATATTTCTTGAGCCACACAAAGAAAATGTACTTACAACACAATACATTATGTCATGAACTTGAATTAAAAAAGTACAAAATAAAATTTCATCATACCTTAAAATGAGTATAGTTATTTTATGTCTCAAGTTTGTCCATGAAAATAAACAAAATCTTATCACACAATCTTATCATGAATAGATATGTCATGATCAAACAATATTATTCATTGGGAATGACTACATTTTTACTTTTTTTGAATCAAGACATTAACTTAACATTATCCATGCACACAATGAACATTATATTGTACTTTTATCAATCACAAAAATAAAAAGTTAATATCAAATGGGTTAAACTATGCTATCAAGTATCAACATTGAACCCAAAAAATAGATGTCATATACAAATTTCAATATCAACATTCAACTATATTTATAATTTGTATATAATATAATTGAAAAATAAATTAAATTATGTACATATAATTGATCTTTTTTTCTAATTTTGAAAATTGTAGAATTTGAAAAATGAAAATTTCATACTATAATTAAAAATTGAAAAATTAAATAGAGCACTTTTGGGGTAAATATAAAATAAATAAATATGTTTTTTGACTCAAAATTGATCTTCATTTTCTACAATATCTATTACTTGTAGTAAACTAAGTTAGTCACCTAACCTACCTAACTAAATATTTCTTGAGCCCCCAAAAATGTACTTACAAATATAATACAACTATAAAATTGATTATATTATAAAAAAATTTACAAAAATAAAACTATATTTATTTCTACATGGTTTTCTAACTAAGTCTGTGTTTATGAAACAACCTGATGCTTTTCAGGATGATGATCGTCCATCTCATATTTGTCAATTAAAGAAATCACTATATGGACTTAAACAAGCTCCAAGAGCATAGTATGATCGGTTGAAAGATACTTAGTAAGTTGAGGCTTATGTCACTACAAAAAAACATTCAACTGGCGACGGAATGGACGACGGAATGAATTTCCGTCGTCCTCTGGCGACGGACTACAACAAATTTGGTTAACGACGGACTGGCGACGGACTAGCGACTGTTTTTTTGGCGCGTAAGTACGCGCCAAAGTTAATGACGGACTGGTCCATCGTCCGAGGATTCCGTCGTTAGTCCGTCGTGAACTTTTTATTTTATTTTTTAATTAATTTTATACCGGACAACGGACTGGTCCGTCGCCCAGTCCGTCGTCCCGCCCTAATTATCGGGCAGTATGTCCATTTCGCGAAACAGAACAGCAGAGCACCTATTTTACTCTTCTTCGGCGATTTGAACCCAATTCCGGCGATTCCAACCTTCATGCAATACCCCGTCTTTTTAAGTTCCGAAATAACGATATTCGAACGCGTTTATAATATAATCGGATAATAAAAATTTTGAATGTTTAGTTAATTAATGAAATAAATTAATTGAAGAGGAGTTTTGAATTTAGATAAATAAGTAATTATAGAAATTTTGATTAATATCTTAAAGGATATTAATATTAAGGGGTATGATTACTTGGTATATATATGAGTAGGAATATGTTATATGAATGTGTCTTGACAATTTAAATGATATGCATAGGTTGCATACACTATAATTATGTAGTATAAATTTATCTAGGTATATATGTATATATATAACCACGCTTGTTCAAATATATATAAGCAAGTTGCTAAAATAAATTGTTACAAGCAAGAAAGAAACCACACGCAATATATTATATTGTACAAGGAAAACTGCAGTAGTTATATATGGAAGGAAAGAAGATAACACTTAAGAAAAAGGCACATGCATGACATAAATGTATAGATAAGCATACAACATACAACTTGATAAGTTTGGAAGAATAAAGGGATAGAAATACTCAAGTGTATTTAATAGAATAAGGAAAGATAATAAACTAAAACACTTGATTTTAACTATAAATTATAAGCTATGCATTATATAAATATACATATATCTTACATTGTTAGATAGTAGGTAGATAAAAGAGGTAAGTGTTACATAAAGCAGCATGTGCTGCTGATATCTCTAAACAAAGGAAAGAAGAAAACATTCCTATAAGTGTAAGAAAATGATAATTACATAGATATTTGTTATGGAAATTCAAAGTAATCAGCATAACAGCCATGTGGCTGCAATTATGAAATAAAACAGAAACTGCAGTGCTAAGCAAGTGGAGAAACATAGTGTGAGGAGGCTGAGATCCTTCGTTGGAGTGTAGGAGAAGCTCTGCTCCAAGTCTTCATCCCATGCCCCTACAAATAATAGCATTAAGTCTATTAATATAGCTTCTAACCTTAAACACTAAGCTATCTCAACCTTAAGTCTTAAGATAAAGAATAACACACTACAATCAACTATAAAAAGGGGTGCAAGGCTGCCTCTGAAACGTTTCAACACCATATACACAGAAATCAACACTTAAACATTTCAGCAGTCTTAATAACACACAAGAAGAAGAAGTAGTTGAAGTTGAGGTAATCAAACTAAGCTCTAGCTCTATTTTCCATTATATCTCTTATAGTTCAACTTATAACTATATATCTAAAACTATATTCTGCCCTAATTAAAACCTGAAAACAGGATACCAACTATATAGTTTCAGAAATATAATTAATCCTGCAGTATTACAAAGACAGTTTATGTACATAACCATGTTTTAAAATCACAGTTTAAAGGCCAGAATATGCACTTAATATGTACATAGTTTTGAAATGTGAATCATAAGCAACCCAAAACAGAAAACTGAAAACTGTAACATATATGTATCTAAAATCTAAGAAACATCCCAGACACACAAATCTGTTTTCTGTCTCTCTTTTAAAATCCTGATTTCAGAAAAATAAAACTTAGTCCTTTAGTCTTCCAAAAGATCAGTTTATAAATACATATACCTATGTTTTCAAAGCCCAGTTTAAAGGCTAGAAACTGAACTTAATATAGGTGTTTATAGTTTGAAAATCAAACCATAATCAGTTAATAAAAGCAGAACATAAACTATACGCCAGTAATTCCAGATTTTAGAAACCACATATGTTCTGAGTTATAACGTAGATAGAGATATGATTATATATATATTCTAATTAACCACCCAAAACAAATCAGAAATACTAGCAAACGTAGTTCATATCAAGGCAAACCAAAGTGCATACCAAAACTGAATGCTAAATACATTAGGAAGTTTAGAACATAAAATTTAAAGAAAGAAAAGAAAAAACTGCAAACTTAGCTATTGTCCCAAACCGAGCATCTCTTTACCAAACGTCCAAAACTTCGAGTACAGTCATCTTAACCCAGCCCCAAACTTGAATTCAGTAACTCGCACAGAACATAAGATCAAAGAAAGAAAGAGATTAGCAAATAGAAATTTAGAGTTAAAGATATGCAGATTTAATTCTGGAAAATTTAACATGCAGAATGGGTTAAGGTTTTAAAATTCAAAACAGAAAGTTATGAGCTAAATTACCTTCTCGAAAGTCAGAAAGCAAACACCATTAGAATGAGTAAAGAAGAACACTAAATGAAACTTTAATCAAAACATAACAAATTATCAAAAGTTCCAATTCCCTCTTATTAAATTAGAGAGTGTTAAGAGAAGGATCATATTTTAAGAAATTAGAAAGAAATCGAGTGAGAGGGGTGAGAGAAGTGGAGCTTACCTTGAGCTAGGCGAGGAAGGAGCCTTGTTGATTGCTGCGTTACTGCTGAGAACGCTGGCGAGGCTGTTGCTGGCGACGGAAACGGAGAAAGGGAGAGAGATTATGAGAGTTGAGAATGAAAATTTTATAAAATGAAATTAAAGTAAGAAAAGATAGAGAGAAAGAGGAATCTTACCTTAGATGTTGAGGTGCTCCGGTGAGCTTCCTCCGAAAGCAGCGAGAGCCGAGAGCCAGCGGAGGAGAAGAACTTTGACGATTTCCTTTTCGTTGATTCAAGGCAGAGATAGATTATTGGGTGAGGGAGGTAGAGAGCGTGGGGAACAGAGAGGGACGAGAGAGGGAGAAGGGAGAAAGTGTGTTTCTGTGAACGAAAAAAAGAGAGAAAGGGATAGTGAATTAGAGTAAGATAGGGTTTCTAAGAATTGGGCCGGGTTTGGGCCGGGTAATGAGCCGGGTTGCACAAAGTTTGGGCTGGAAAAGTAATTGGTTCTGGGCTTTAAGGGAGAAAATGAAGTGGGCCGAGAATATGTAGTGATTGGGCCGAAAATTTAATTAAGATTGGGCCCAGTCCTTAATCTTAAGATAATTAATAGTTAAATTAATTAAAGTATTTAATCATCTCACTTAATTAATTAAATGGACTAGTTTATCATGTAATAAATTAAGACTTAATTAAAAATTAGCTTATCATTTTAAATAAAATTTAGCTATATCAATTAGAAATATTAAAGAAGGAATAGCAAGTTATATACTCCTTAAGTATTAATAATTCGAGCTTATAATAGTTAAAGCCTAAGTATGAATTTAGAAAATCCAATTTATTTAATGATTGGGTTTTAAAATAAGAGAATTTATGTCTCTAATTTATTAAGGATTGATTTCGAGAATTAATATTATAAGGTTGTACAGAGTTAAATAATTATAACTTATAACATTAATTGAATAATTAATTATTGAGAATTTATTTATTTCATTAAGTGTTAATACACTTATTGCATTTAAATGCAATTACCGGAGTAATTGAATCGGGAATTCAACACCTTAAATAATATT
Organism: Leonotis leonurus; assembly: GCA_026898415.1. Lineage (NCBI taxonomy): Eukaryota > Viridiplantae > Streptophyta > Magnoliopsida > Lamiales > Lamiaceae > Leonotis > Leonotis leonurus. The sequence continues at coordinate 1,337,968 of JAPKLX010000024.1, read as the reverse complement.
GATCTGAAGTATCAATATCTCGATTACAAGTCGAAATAAGAACTAAAAATAATATATTCTTACAATTAAATATTTCAAATGCACGAAGGGCATTTTAATTTATACGAGATTTTCCCAAGGTTCTTACGAGAGATCTACCTCGCGTTGCGAGAACAAAGAAAGTACAAATCGAAGTTATCCAGGTAGGCTTTCTATTACAAATAAAATTATGTGTGCACGTATACTATTTATGTTGCTTTCGAAATGATTTCAGAAAACATGTTTCAAAGTGTTGTCTTGCCGAAATGATTTATGTTTTGTATAAATGCCTATCTGGAAGAGGAAAATCGAATTCGGGTTCCAGTGGGTAATCATCCCCACTCGAACTAATGTACATAGAGGGGACCGTGAGTCATCGATATGGGTTGGCCGGTTCGGTATCCGTAGAAGGTGGCCACCTTCTCAGTACCATTAAAAGGGCAGATATGACATTATACTAAAGAAAATTAGACTGCAGTCGAACATAGGATCTTTCACAAAAAGGATTTAGTGAACGTAGGTGCTTTTAAAGAAAAAATCCCTACATGTCACTCTTACGGCATTGACAATTATATTGTATGTATGTGGTTTTGGCATGTGTCTACTGAGTACTTTTGTACTCAACCCTGCATGTATTTATAAATGTGCAGGTTGAGACGTGATGATGGGAGATGCTATGGCGGGCTTGTCGGTCTTTATTTAAAGTCTTTGGTGTCTACGTGTCTTCATACACGTAGACTTCAGTCGATCCTTATTCCGCTGCGTGAGTTTCTATCAGTTTTTGTTCGGCGAGGTTGCCAATTATGTAAATTAACTCCTTGTCTAAACTGAATTCAGTTATCGAAGTATCTTTCGTTTCATCAAAGCTTTCAGGGTTCCATTTTATCCTAACTTTAGTTATTATCCTTCATTTATCCTTCATTTAATTATTCTATAGTCGCGCGCCCGGACTCTGCTAAGGACGGGGCGTGACACTTCCACCGGCCAAAGCAACCCCAGGTATGTGTATTAGTTCGATTTCCCTTCCCCCTTCTCTTAATCTCGCCATTTTTCTAATTAATTATCTATGTTTTTATCGCCGGAGAAGCAGCCCCTTTTCCTCCCGATTTGGATCCCCCGGCCACCTCCGCGCACTGCTGCCGCCGCCCGCCGCCGCCCAGCACCTCCACATGTATGTTATTTCCATTTTTTTTAATTTTGTTAATTATTTGATAATTTTGGTTAATTATTTTGTGAATTGTTGTTTAAATAAGTTAATTATTAAATTAGTGTTAATTGTGGTTAATTGTTAAATTAGTGTTAAATTTAGTTAATTGTTAAATTAGTGTTAATTGTTGTTAATTGTTAATTGTTTGATAATTGTAGTTTTAGTGTTTAATTAAATTAATGTTAATTATTTGTTAATTAGTATAGGTTTAATTAAATGTTTTCATTATTTAATTAGTTTAATTAATGTTTTAAGTAGTTTTTAATTTAATTAGTTTAGTTATTTAAATTAGTATTAATTGATTGTTAATTAGTATAAGTTTACTTAATTAGTTAAATTGTTGAAATAGGTTAATTGTTTAATTTGTTTATATTGTTAAGTAATACTATAGGTTTAATTAATTTAATTAGTTTAGTTTAATTGTTAATTAGTATAGAATTACTTAATTTAATTAGTTTAATTAAATTATTTATTTTTGTTAATTAACTTTATGTTAAATTTGTTTAGGAGTCGCGCATTTCGCCTTTCCCGACTGCTCCCGGAGCCGCCTATCGCCGTTCCGGTGTCGCCTCATCCGGTGAAAGGTATATAAATTTAATAATTTATTTTAATTATATTTAGTTAATGTTTGTAATTAATTAGTTAATTTGGTTAATTAATTAGTAGTTAGAATAATTTAATTAATATAATTAATTTGTTAATTTTTACATTATTTAATTAGCATTTATAATGAATTAGTTAATTTTTGTATTTAATTTGATTAATCTTGTTAGTTAGAATAATTTAATTGTGTAGGTTAATTATACTAATTTACACCCAAATAATTTAGACTATTTATACATAATTTAGACTAATTTAGATTAATAATTGTTATTGCATTTACTAATCGAATACTTTGTTCATATTTTCTTTAAGTTTATAATTAATTTCTTAATGAGTTATAAATTGAATTTATTGTTTAATTTAAAATATTGTTTTAACTGACACCTTGAAGAAATGTATATAGGTTAATTAGTTTAGTTTATTGTTTCTAATTTCTTAATTTTGGTAATATAGTATAATGATTTGCGTATATTTATGACATTGGGATAGACGTAATCAATTTCTTAAGGATCTTCTCCCTTTGGGATAGATTTTGATTACGTCTTCAGGATCTTCTCCCAATATGTGTAATATTATGTTGTGGTGGTTTGATGAGATGCATGTGTTGTGATGTTTTGATGATGAGATGTATGTTGTGATATTTTAATTATTATGTTCGAATGTTTTGATCATGAAATGTATGTTGGGATGTTTTCATGATTATGTCAGCTGGCTATTTTGATTAGATTTAGTGATATAGGTTATTTGGATGCAACTAGGTATTATATATATAACTCAACATATATATACATAACATTTCCCAAAATGACCAAAAATAACCAAGAGCAAATCAACTTATAACTCTGAACCAAAAATGACCAAATTAAATGACCAAAAATAACCAAATGCAATCAACTGCAAATCAACTTAATTATAATCTTCGCCATCAAACCATAATTCTCGACCTCTAACCATAATTTTCATAATTCTCGCCCTCTATTGTCGTCCTCTATTCAACTGCAAATCAATTTATAATTCTCCCCCTCTATTTATAATTCGAAATGAGAATGATGAAGAGGATGAAGATTAACACGTTGTGTAGAAAACTTAACACATTCGAATTTTACCTTATTAATTAAAAATGCAACTTCTTATATGTTCAATATAAAACTTCTGCGTGTACATCATTTGCCTATCATGAATCTTATTTATTTATTTATTTTCAACATAATAGATGTCTAGTTGGCGCGGTTCTCCACGAGATGATGTGGGGACTCCTCGTGGTAGGGGTTCACGACGATCACATCTATCCATTGGTAGGGGTAGTTCCCCAGGCTCATCGTCTGGATATGAGTCCGGGACCGGTCTGAGCCACCATATTGGTGGCATACACATCAGCGGTCCGTCATCTGGCTCTGACACTGATGGTCAGAGAGAGCGTAGACCCACAGGTGACTTTGTTCTATCTGTGAGTGAGCTGGGGTACGTAAATGCAATCACATCTTCAATTTTGACAATTATTTAATTAGTTATTCAAAAATCTAACATAAATCAATCTAAAATTACTTACGTAGGGGATTTTACCCACGTGCCGACCCGGCAGATTACATTTGGGAACTATTTAAGATAGTTCCCAACCCGACTGGATACAGTTGGAAGCTCACGCCTGAGGACGTGAGACAGCGATATTGGGAGGAGTTTAAGGTTCGAAAATTTACTAAAACTTTCAAATTCATTCTTAATTATAACTTATAACTACAATTTCTAACATACATTTTCAATGCTAGAAAAAATTTACTTGGGAACCGGCACTCGATGCCAAGATTCGGAAGCTATGGTATGATAAGATCCGGGAGAGATATAAGGATTATATCTGCGGGATTAAGAGGAGGAGGAATGATCCGCCACCCAGAGGTGGGAAGCCTGGGTGGTGGACTGATGATGTGTGGATGGGTTGGCTCGCTTACTGGTCCCGAGATGATGTTGTGGCCAAATCCCAGGCAGCGAGGCGCAACCGGATGTCTGAGCCTCAGGGACCGGGTACTGGTCCTATCAAGCATAGGGGAGGGTCCAAGTCGGTCATGCAACGAGCTGAGGAAAAGGTAATAATATACTTTAAATAATAATTATAATTATGTACGTGGTACAATTTTAATTCATATACACATGTTTCAATGACACAACTCCATTTTGATTTCATGCATAGGGTCGTGAGAGGGGAGTAGCTCCGATTGACTGCATGTTCGATTCCTTCCTCGATGAGCATCGATACGCGGACGGGACATACACCGATCCGAAATCTGAGGCGATAGCGGTGAGTTTTAATTTCAAAAGAATATATATATATATATATATATATATTATATTTTCAACATTTATAATATGTATACTAACAAATGTTTATTTCTCGTTTACATGCAGACTGAGGTGTTTCGCCGTGCTGACGAGGAACGGGCCCAGCTACCCGAGGGGGACCACGATGCAGTCGACATAAACGAGCTGTATCTGGAGGTTCTTGGCGGCCCGGACAAGAAGAAGAGGATGTTCGGCACAGGAGGCGCCGCAAAGGCCTTGAGAGCATCCAGATTTGGGGGATCCTCGTCCACATCACGAGCATCGAGAGACGAGGTTGAGGAGCTGCGGCGCCGAGTCAAGGAGCAGGATCGCGAGCGCCGTGAGTACCTTGCTGAGCAGCAAAGATTGGTTGAGCAGATGACGCTCATGCAGACTCAGTACGCCGAGGTGATGCGGTGGATGTCTCTGTTTCAACTTATTTTTAACTGTCAGTACGTGGCATTGTTTAGACCAGACCCACTGTCCGATAAAGGGACTCAGTATCGGGCACGAGGAATATTTCCAGCCGATATACTTCCAATTATATTAAGTCACTCGCAATTTAAAACGAGTTCGATATAGATTAATAAGCTGACCTTAGTCGTATTCTCAAGGAAGGCTTAGCAGGGCGATTATATTCTTTGTTCGTAAAAACGGAAAGCAATTAAAAAGAGTTTGATTTGGATTTCTATAGCTAGGCGAAGAAAGTAAATAAGGAAACAATTAAAGTTTAAACTAAGAACGAAAATTAAATCTAATCTAAGAAAGTAAAGAACTTAAAGTTTGAAAACGAAAGTAGAACGAAAAGAAATCTGGAAATTAAAGGCGATGAAAGGAATTGAAAGCATAAAACGAAATAAACGATAAAAGTAAATAAACAAGCAATAATTAAGAAGGAAAGAAACGAACTTGAATTAATACTTGAAGTACGTCTGGAACGACAATGAAAATCTAAAAATAATGGTGTTCGAATGTTGTAAACGGCTAACTCCAAAACGAAGAACGGAACGAAAAAATCCTATCTAGAATGCTAACTCTCGACCCTTGAATGCGGGATCGAAACGAACTAGAAATAATGAAAATATGTTGGAAAACTAGTCTAGGAATTCGTGCTAAAAGGAGTCGGGACGAAGTATGGAGAACTGAGATATCTCGACTCAATGGCGTGACGTGTCTTTATATAGCGAGAGGTAACTCAGCGGTCCCTGGAAGTCACCGGGCGCTGACTAGGTCTATTCCGAGTGGCGCTAGGGTTGGTTGCAACGGCCCGCGCGAGAAACGCGGGGTCAACGACCGCTTAGTATGGTCAGCGGCCGCTGACTCGGCGTGGCACGGTCGCTGGCGCGCGCTGGCGCGGGCGCTGGCTAAGTCTCAGCGACCGCTGACCGTGTGCCGCGTGTCCTTGGCACGCGCTGGCTCGGTCGTCGACCTGCTTTCGGTACACTTCTTCGTTTTCTCGTCTTTTCTCGTTTCTTTTCCACTTTTGACGCTCGTTTAGGCCAATGATCCTGAAACATAAAATGAAACATAAATCGGGCCAAAACATCACGGAACGAGGGAAAATAATAGGAATAAAGTTACGGAAAACCTAAGTTTAAACGAACAAAATGAGACTAAACAGTCTCAGCAGCAGGGAGGAGGTAGTGCACCCTCCTTTCCCTCTTATCAGCCTTCCCCGTCTGATGCCCCTCCCCATTTTCCTCCTGATGATGATTATGATTCGTAGATGCTACTAATACACTTCACTATTATTTTTATTATATGGTTTGTCGTGGGATGTTACTGATACATTGTTTTATTTTGTTCATTATATGAAATCCGCGTTCATTTTCAATTTCATTTGATTGGTTCAATTTTTAATTATTGTTCAATGTTGGATTATATTTGTATTGTTTGTTTTGACACGTTTTAGGTAATGGATAATAAAAAAATAAATTGAATTATTAAAAAAAAAAAAAGCTAACGACGGACTGCAGTCCGTCGTTAGGTCAACGGTCAACGCCACCTAACGACGGACTGCAGTCCGTCGCCACTAACGACGGATTATATCCGTCGTTAGTTTTCCGGCACTGTCAACGGCCGCCGGGAGAAGCTGACGACGGAATTACAGTCCGTCTTTCCTAACTACGGATAAAATCCGTTGTTAGTCCGTCGTTAGCTAACGACGGACTGTCTTTTCCGTCGTCCGATGGGCTAACAACGAACGAAATACAGATGGAAAAATTTCGTCGTTAGTCCGTCGCTAGCCTCCCGGGACGACGGATTTCCTATGCTAAAGACGGATTTTTCCGTCGCCAGTGGCGTTTTTTTTTGTAGTGTGTTTTTCTACTTCTAACCATTGTTTGTTCTACAACAGGAAAAAAAAAGGGAAACTAGTCCTTGTTATAGTATATGTGGATGGCATACTTATCACTGGTAAAGATAAAATGTAGGTTGACTCTCTCATTTCCAACTTGTCTACTAAATTTGTGTTAACATATTTTGCAAATGCCAACTATTTCCAGGAATTCATGTTGCTAATTTAAACATTGCTTTACTTTTCAACAAGAGAATTATATTATGGAGCTCATGCATAAAACAAATCTCATGGACAGTAAAGTTGTGCCTTCTCCTTATGATGTTGGAGTTAAATTACATCTTCATGATAGTGATGCTTTTTAGAATTATACTCTTTATAGAAGTTTTATTGGTGCTTTGCAATACTTACTCATCACAAGGCCGAACATATATTTTATGGTGAATAAACCCATCTTTAATGGAAGAAAAGCAAGAGATTTCTTCGCTATCTGAAATTGACACCTTTTTCCTATCTTCATCATTATGCTTATACCGATGTTGATTGGGCAGGGTCAATAGATCATAAGAGATCAACATATGGTTATCTTATATTTTTTGGAGATAATCTGTTGTCATGGAGTTCTAAAAAGCAAAGTGTGGTATCTCGAAGTTTTGCAGAATCAATGTACAGATCGCTTGCAGATGGCTATATTGAAGTAGAATGGATTCAGTCCCTCCTGTCATAACTAAGTTTTTTCTTGCCCCGTACACTAGTAATATGGATAGATAACAAGAGTGTTTCTGTCATAGCCTCAAATCCAGTGCTCCATGCTCGTTCAAATCATATTGACATCGACACACATAATCTACACTTTATCTTTTGCAGTTAATAGTACCATAATCCACACTTTATCTTTTGCAGTTACAACTATAATTCAAATTCAAATTTGAATCATAGTTAAAATTAATATGGGCTTGGACAAATCCATAATTAGATTAAATTAATTTTCAAGTCTCCTTTTGGGCCCAATTGAATTTAATTAATTGGTTGGCTCAACTAGGGGTGTCGCGGTACGGTATACCTTACTAAAATTGTCATACCTTATACCTTACCTTTACCTTCGGTATGAAATTCGTTACCTTACCATACTTTTCGGTATACCTTAGTTCGGTATACCTTACTTTCGGTATGACATTTTTACATACCTATACCTTACATTATTTTCGGTATACCTTACCTTACTTCGGTATACCTTTCTTACACAGTATACCAAAACTTATTTACTTTCGGTATATCTTACCTTAATTCGATATACCTTTTTTTGCGATATACTAGAATTTATTTATTATGAAAATCACATTAAACAAGGTCTAACATATAAAAAACATAAAGCATTATTTTTTAATAACATAATTTATGAAATAAACCACTAATATCATATAATTAATTACAATATATTAACTAACTATATTATTGTATTTTCATATAACTAATTAACTAGATTTAAGCATATACTTATAATTAATTTGATCATTTATGTATGATATATTATAAGAATAATAATATATTTTCATTAATTATATATTACAACTTATATTATATTTAGTAACTAATAGATCGTCTAATTATATCATAATTATTTAGTTATGTAACAATATATATATATATATATATTAGCTTATCGTTATTATTTAAGATAATAAGTAGTATATAAGTTATTGTTCAATCTTTTTAATTATCAATAAATTCACATGTTTTTGTAGTTTGTCATTCATATTTATAAATTATAATTCATAATTTATGAATAAACAATTTTCTTATAATTCAAATCGAATATATATGTACATGTAATATTATAAATATATGTGTGTATATATATATATATATCGATATATACCAAAATAACGGTATATACCAATTTTTTCGGTATATACCACGGTACGGTATATGACGGTATACCTCGGTATTTGGAAAAATTATACCTTTACCTTACCTAAAAGTTCGGTACGGTATGATACCTTACCAAAAATTTCGGTATACCTTATATTCGGTATTTTACGGTATTTTTCGGTACGGTAAGTACGGTATACCGTTTTTTCGGTAAATTTTGACAGCCCTAGGCTCACTTTTAGACTTACATAAATTAATTTGTTCTCCAATTAATTACTCCATGTAAATGCAATAAAGTACATTTCTATTATAAATATTTATCGACACCACTATATGATAAATATTGAACTCATCTTGATTCATTCGAATTACGGACGTAACCCTTTTTGTCATTAATTATTTTCCGCATTTAAGATTTTTTAAATCCATTAATTAATTGAGTTTGCTGACAACTCACAATTAATTAATATATTTATTCGTGAGTGATCCGGTTCAGACCTTTACATATGGAATCAATTCTGAACCGGGCGAGTTTCTTATGCAATAAACCATTCTGAACGCCTCACGCGGATTTAATCAACTTGTATCACCGAGACGCGATTTTGCACGACTGACAGTCGAGTACTTTTGGCTAAGCCAATAACTTCCTCCCAAGACATCACTATTTAGAATTACGAAAAAACCGCAAGCGTAGATGAATCAAAGCAGCGTATAATCAACCGTCTATACTAATGTCATCGTCGCAGATTAAGAAATGAATTAGTTTCTGAGACCTCATTCTAAGTATCAGCACGTTAGAACTTATCTCACTGTGAAACCTCTCAATATGTATACGCAAAGCATATGTATCCGCTTATACATACCGACATCATTCTGCGGGCTAAGGTTAGCTCTCGCATCAAATGATATCGCAGCCTTTACCGACTAGACTGTCCAAGTCTGTCTAGACTGTGACTTTATATTACAATGAAGCCGACGGTGTTACCTTCCGTGATCATCAATCCACTACATAGTCAACAATTATAATAAATGGACTCGTTTGTAATTCAATATATAACAATAATAAATAACAAACCAATGATAGAAACATTTATTCTCATAAAAGTGCAATTGAAACAAGTCTGATACATTGTCTAAGCATAAAGCATGTTTTGAGGTATAAAAACCCTAACAGTCGTCCCTCCCCTCGAAAGTGTATATCTTTGATTCATAGCGTGGGGTATAAATAGTTTTCCGTGGGCCTAGACTTTATGATATAGGTGGTTAGGGTTTACGGCGAGACTTTCTTGGCTAGTATACCCACCCGTGCGATGCATAGTAATCAATATTTAGAATGAATAACAAAAATGTAATTGACGATAATTTAAAAAATGAATACATATTATTATATATTTTGGAATACTTCCTTATACATAACATTTGTGGTAGTATGCACGGGAATCAATTAAAATTAATACTTATAATGAATAACAAAAATGAAATTGACGACAAATTAAAAAAAGAATACATATTGTTATATATTTTGGAATACTTCTTTATACACAACATTTGTGCTAGTAGTACCATGTTTTTTACCGTCCCCAAAAATTAAGATTTTAAGTCCAGCACGACTTCGTACTCTTGATACAACAACATACAATTGACCATGTGTGAAAACTGGTCTTGGCAAAAACAAACCAACATGAGAAAATGATTGCCCTTGACTTTTGTTGATCGTTATTGCATAAGACACAATTAGAGGAAATTGTCTTCGTTCAAACTTGAAAGGTAGTCTTGGATCAGCCGGAGTCAAAGACATTCTTGGAATCAATACATTTTGATTTGCATTATGTCATGTAAGAATTTTTGCTTCCAAGATATGATTACCAAACTTTGTTATCATCAATCGAGTACCATTGCACAATCCGTTTGCATGGTCGATATTTCTCAACAACATAGCAGGGGTTCCAATCTTTAATATATTTCATGATTTGGTACACCTGGACATTTGATACTGTTCAAAAATTCGGGCGTATGGACTTTTTGCAACAAATCAATATTTGAATCATACTTGCACATGAAACCACAAAATATTACTTAGAATAGAATAATATAATTGATGTATAATGAACTTATATTGATGTTGTTTAAACATAAAAATATTTGAATCGAACCTGCACATCATATATGAGCTTCTGTACAATAGACCTTTTGGGATAACATGTAATATTTGTCTGAAATCTCCTCCAAAGACAACTGTTTTTCCACCAAAAAGGTTGTGTGCACTTGATGGGTTGACAAAACGCATTATATCTCGCAAGGTTCGATCCAAGGCTTCAAAACAATATTTATGCATCATTGGAGCCTCATCCCAAATTATAAGCTTACTTTGTATAATAAGATCACCGAGTGGAGTCCCTTGTCTAAAGTTGCACGTGGAATCCTCATTAATACATATGGGGATTTTGAATAGCAAATGAGTTGTTCTTCCACCGGGTAATAAAATTAATGCAATATCACTCGAAGCAACATTTAAAACAATTTCTCCTTTTGATCTAAGAGCGGAAAATAATGTTTTCCATATAAAAGTTTTACCAGTACCTTCATATTCATATATGAAAATCATTCCTCCAGAACACGAATATACTGCATCCATAACAGTATTATACACAGAGAGTTGCTCATCTGTAAGATTAGTAATTAGAACTTTATGTTCCTCCAGAAAAGCTTTACAATCATATCTCATTCCATCATTGATTAATCTATTTCCATCAAAATGAAAGAACTCGGAGTTGGAAAATGGAATACCTTCAAAATCTCGTAAACTCCCTCCAAAACTTCTCAATAGTTTCTCAATTTCCACCAGAGTATAACTTTTAATCTGATCCTGACTCAACTGAAGATCTGTCAAATGAAACTACATTAGTAATTGATTCAAATTGTATACAATATATTTTCTAACAAACGTTAAATGAAAATGTACAATAAATATTACCTGAATGATCCATCAAAGACCTTTGATGATATAATATATCATCAGATAAGTATTCCCAACATGTATTCCAAACTTCTTTTGCACATCCAAAACAATATGTCGATAACAATGTGACAAACAAACTTCTTAATGCAGATGCCCAAAAAATTGCTTCAATTATCACATCAATGTATTCTTTGTCATCACTCAGTAGTCAGTGTATAGCAAGCATCCTTGAACGAATTGCACAACGCCATTAACAACTCTTATGTTTTCAAAACATGTTGGTCCACGTACTATATTGAGTAAACATCTCAAATAATATTTTTCTCCAGAACCAAGAGGCGTATAAAAAATTCTTCCAATTGAGAACCTTTGTTTTCTTGAATTCCGCTCCCTTAGTTCTGGTTTTCAAACAAATTTTGTTGGAAACTCTGCATACGTTAGTTCTCTTGCTTCTGGATATTTTTTATTTGCTTCAAACCAAGCTAAGAACATGTTCTCTCCAATTGTTGGTCTGTTCAACACTTCTTCAATGGCATATGAATCTGAAAATATGATATTTTGTTCGTTTGGAAGATGAAAGCTCAGTCTTTCAATAGAAGGTTTTTTATATTGAATTTCAAATCCAAATATTCTCCAAGCAGCTTCACATGGTGAAATATATCGACAATCATAATACATATTCACTTCATCGATATTTTTTCCCGTAACTTCATCATCTGAGTTCTTGTAGAAAGATGCGGTTACACGATCATTCCCCTTATTAATATATTTGAACAAATATTTGAAGGATCGAGATTGATTGCACCATTCAACATTTATATGTGCACCATACTTCATCAGAAGATAACGATTGTGTAGAACAACATATCTATTGTCCAAAGGCACACCATTCTTGAGAATTGTCCTGCCATTGTCTCTGCGTCTATACATTGGGTAACCGTCTTCATCCATATTTGTTGCTTCAACAAAAATTTTTGGAAAATACTTTGTACAACGACCGTTCGCCATGCAGGGCGACTTTTTGTTTGCTACTCCACATGGACCATGAAGTATAAAATCTTGTACAGTTGTATAATATGTTGGGTCTAAATCTTCATTTGGTATTTCAGCTAAAATGAGTTTGTCAATGCTTTCAGGCGAAGGGTTTGTGTATTCGTTTGAAAGGAAGATCAATATATGTGCATGTGGGAGTCCTCGTTTTTGAAATTCAACGGTGTATACAACTATGTTAATAAAAAATTTTATTAAAATAATTTAAAAAATAATAAATATAACAAATAATAAATTATATTAATTATATTAATGATATAATAATAATTTACATACCTGCTATCATATTTCCAAAGACTCTTTTTTTTGCACAACTCTTCAATCAAACTATCCAGTTTCATTTTAAAAACTCGACAGATAATATCTGGACGGTTTTTAGGTTTCAATCCGTGACTTTCTACGTATCTCAATATCTCAGGCCACTTCGGATTGCATGTAAACGTGACAAATAAATTAGGATATCCTGCACATTTGCATATAATCATTGCATCTTGATAACTTTGGATCATATATTGAGCTCCTCCAGTGAAAGTGGATGGCAATATAACTCTTTTTCCTTGACTTGCTGGATTTGTGTCACCTCTCATAAGAGCATGATTCAAACCCTTATACATATCAGATCTGAATTGTTTCTGATTATTACGTATAAACATCAATCTGGATGATTCAACTATGGTGTATGCATCGACTACAAATTTTTGGTACAATCGTTTAGAACACAAAATAGTTGTTGCTTCTTATTCTCGTTCATGCATTCGGTAAGAGAAATATTCTCTCATACTAACATTTTTTCGAGCTTTTTGGTAGTTGATGAGTTCTTCACATTGCTTAGAGGAATGTCTTCACGAAATCCATCTTCACCATATGGAAATAACAATGGATATTATACACCAAGATAAGCTGGATTCAGTTCATTGATACGCTTCAGTCCTCCCGATTGAGTTTCAATAATGAGATCCCTATTACCTAAAGATTCATCCAGATCCCCAAAAATTAATGCAGCAACTTCATATACTGATGGCAGATTATATGTTCGTGGATCTCCAGATCTTCTCCCAATAAGCCTTATCTTCAAATCTGATTGCTTATGATCAATAATCTTTTCTTTAACCATTCTGAATGTCTTCACGAGCACATTACTTTCATCTAACATGGTTTTCAAATCAGAAACAATCTCAGCGTGTGGGGTATTTTTTTCATTCTTTTGCCTAAACAAACAAAAATGAAATACTCCCTCCGTCCCACTCATGATGACCCATTTCTTTTGGGCACGCAAACCAATAAATTCTCCTTCTTTTTACTTACTCAATACATATCCCTCCTAAAAAAATTGCTACAAAAGGAAATGAGTCATCTTGTTGAGACGGACGGAAATGGCAAAATGAGTCATCTTGAATGTGACGGAGGGAGTAGTATTTAAGATATCAAAAAAGATTTATTTCAACAAGAATATATAAATAAATAATTAATAAGCACCTCACAGAGCGAATTCTGTTTACAATTTCATTTCCAGTATCATAAATATACAATTGCGCAAACTTTGGTGATGAACCTTCAGGCGGCAACAAACTCCCAATTAAATGATAGTTCTGACCATGAAGACGAAATGTCGGTGGATAATTACCATTGTTTAGACTCAAGTCTATCTTCCCTCCCATTGATGTAAATGCAAACATACTATTGTATGATCGAATATTATCACGAAAATGTTTACTCTTTGCACCAGGCCCGTATAGCAAATCATGCAACAATGTTGGAGGAATTTCGATTCTCGGTAATTTAGTCTTACCGTTTAAGCAACACAGTGAATATTTTGGATTTGTGTATTGCAACTTTTTCTCAGTCTCTCATTAAACCAAAAGTATGTTTTGCAATGCTCACATTGGTAAATAGGATCACGAGATCGAGATATTCTGCTCCATTAAAAAATAGATACAATCATAAATTAATAAAATATAAAATTTCCACAACTTTCTTAATATCTCTATGTAATAAATATGCACGTTGTTATTTCTATATAAATAATTTTTGTATATACTACTTAAAATGGCAAAAGATATATATATATATATATAGTGTTTATATATATAGTAGTATAATTTTTTAAGCATTAAAGTTTATATTTGTATAATCAAAATTTAAATTATAAATTAGGTAAATTACTTGTTTACTACATTAAAAAATTTCAATCAAATTTCTATTAGTATTTTTAATCTAAATAATTTAATATTCAGCTCACTACATAATTAAGACCGTAAATTTTACAAAATGTCAATCAGTACAAAGTATAACTTTTTAAGTATTAAAATTTATATTTATCTAATCAAAATATAAATTATAAATTAGGTAAATTACTTTTTTTACTATATTAACAAATATCAATCAATTTTTTATTAATATTTTTAATCTAAATTATTTAGTATTCAGCTCACTACATAATTAAGACCGTAACCTTAAAAACATGTCAATTAAATTTCTACTAATATTTTTAATCTCAATTATCATTATATTATGTAATTATGTAACATTACTTAAAAATATATTTGATATTTGATTATCTAATTTCCCATTTAGTGTAAATTGATATGTATTGTGTCTGTGTGTGCGCTTTTTATTTATCTAATTATGTAACACTACTTAAAAATACGCTTTTTATCTCATATACTTATCATTCTAAAATATAAGAAAACGTATTTTAAGGATAAAAAATTAAGAGAATGAAATAAAGAATAAATATATAATGACCCGTAAAATTTTATTTACTATTTCTTTGTATCGGTTATCTGCTCGAGAAAATTTCGTAATTAAATACTAAAGGTATCAGTTAGTTGATCAATATTGGTAAATTTTGCTATATGTATATAAATCTTTGAATAATTGTGTAAACTAGACCATGAATTGTTTTATAACGTAGCAATTAGATATAAATTATTAGAGTTATTATAGTGTTGAATCTCGTTTAAACGTTCATCCTAATGTGATAATTGGATATTATAATTTAGTTTTGGATACGATTAAATTCATTAATCTTTACCGAAGTATAATTAAGAGGGATTATTAGATTGAGGTTTTGGAAGTAAGAAGATGGATAATTAGAAATTGTCATTACATCTTATTACTTGTTTCATCACATGTGTACATGAGAGAAAACACATGCATACACATGGTGCTGGATAAATATAGACAGATATATATATGCATATGCATAGCAGCCTGTACAGTATATATATATATATATATATATATATATATATATATATATATATATATATGCACGCTGCTACTGTAATGAAGAATTAAAGAGGAAATCTTAAGCGTATAAACCATGTTTCAAACAATCTGAAAGAGATAAGATGCAAAGTCAGTACAATTAAAATTATAGGCTCATGCCTACACTTCTAAATATTAGAGGAGAGACAGGATCACTAGAGATCATATACATTAATGTAAGATACACCCACTGCCCCAAAATCTGATTCACTTGATTACAACTTAGTGTTTTTGTCCAAAGTAGAAGTAATGGGAAAGAAAATAATGTAAGAGGAGGCTGGCTGCAGGGAAGAAACCGTAGCTATACCCTCCCATCACCTCTCCTCTTCACACTTCAACCTGCAAAAAGAGAAGATATAAATTTAAGACAACCCCCCCCCCAAAAGTCAAGATTTGAACAGGAATAGACTAAAGAGTAGACTGTGATATAAGAAATTGAACTCAAGTGTCTAGTGTAGTCATGGTAATATAGAGAACTGCTGCGTACAAAACCCCAACCCAAAACACTCTATTATGCTCTACCTTACTTCATACATTCACTACCACTGAAACACATATTTAGAAGCATTAACCCACACAAAGAAGCACCTCTCAGTCACCCTAATTCCAGTTTGAAGAAGCAGTAAGGTAAGATGAGTTCAACCTTTCAGATTAGTATTAAATCCCAACTGAAACTCTTCCCCATGTTTCTTTTTAAAGAACTCAGTTCTCATTCACTAAAGCTTTGACAGAGCAGTCTCTACCCACACCCGAGAAGTCACCCAAGTCTTTCCCCTTTCAAATTTCAGAGGTGTTAAGGTAATACCGACCCCAGGCATTCAGTTTATGTTCCTTATAGTACTTAGTAAGAGTTTAGATTTTATTAGCATGTAGAACATAGGACTCCTATATATTTCAGAACATAGATGTAACTGTATTACAAGACTTAGAAATGAAAACTGAGCACTAGACCTCATGTTCCTCAAAAACTTAAAGAACTTAGACAGTTATACTTAGAAATATATATGTAGACAGATTTAAGAGTAGAATATATGAACTGTTACATAGCTAAATTCTGTTTTATGAACTTGGATATATATATATATATTATATGCAGCCTCCAGAACAAAATTTAACACACTCTTATCTACAGAACAAGAAACCAACTCAAAAGTATTTAAATCTCAGAATTTAAAGACAGAAATTACCTCACGCAGCAACCCAACTCCAAAACCCTTCCAACGTATAAATTCGAACCAGCCCAGCAGCCAATATATATATATATATATATATATATATATATACGTTCCTCAGCATGAATAAGAACAAAACCAGTAGGTTAGAACTCGTTTACAACTAAACCAAACTGAAACTTAATCGTTCAGGAAATGAAGAATTAAAACCCAAACTCAAGAATGCAAGAATTTTGAAATCCCAATCTGAAACATAGCCAATCAATTCTGGAACCATAGCTGGAGGAAAATTTCTAAAGGTATAGAACCATCAATTAAATCTAAAGCTAATGCTAATCAAAATAAAAGAAACTAGAAGAAATTAGGAGATTACCTGGGAACAACCGAGACCTGCAGACCAGAAGTAGCTCCGACGACCACCCCCACCGTCCAAATGCCCTGCGACAGATCGAGAGAGAGAGAGCCGAGTAAAGGAATTTAGAGGTTTAGAATCTATTACCTAAGAAAAACCATTTAAAATCAAACATGCATGAACCAATTCCTAAATCTAAAAATAAAGGGATTTAACTAGTATAAGGAAAATGTATAAATTTTAAAATTGAGAATGGTAGGAGACTCCACCTGGAAATCGATGGTGGGAGAATTTCACCGTTGCTGTTTACACTGGGAGAAACGGGAACAGTTAGAGAAGGAAAGACAGCGAGAGAGAGACGGGAACAGATAGAAAAGGAAAGACAGCAAGAGAGAAGACGAGGACTGCTACTGCATTTCATCTTCGAGAGAATTCCAACGAAAGAAGGTGGAAGAGAGTGTGGTGTCTGGATGATGGGTTAGGGCTAGAAGAGAAATGGGAGTGGGCCGAGTGAGGAATTGTTTATGGGCCAACAGATTAGGCTAAAGGAGAGTAAAGACTAATGGGCCGTAGATTAGTTCTGTTGGGCCGAGAAATTGGAAATTCAATCTGGGCTAAATTAAATAAACGGGCTGGGTTTCGGAATAAAATCTAATCGGACTGTAAAATACGTAATTTGACGGATTAATATTTTCGTTTCATAAAATGGGCCTCGATTAAATAAATAGATTAGAACGAACTAAGATTTAATTCTAAAGAGGTCGATTTAAACTAATTAAATCCTAGATTTTAGGTGTTAATTAATTTGGACTAATTAGAGCCTTAATTAGAATCAATTAGATAGAGTGACTTAGAAAATATTGAAGGATTCGGTGAATTGTTAATTATTGGAATTCTTTAATAATTAAGTTGATTTAATTACTTGAAACTCGATTTTAAAATCGAGTAGTGATTTTAGAAATTAATGAAATAATAGCATATTATTTCATTTTGATTCGATACGACAAATTAATACTCACGAGGAGTATTTTCCCTCTTAATTACGATTAAGGTTCGGCGAAGGAGAAATTAAATCGATCTACACCCGATCCTCGTTAGACGAAGAAGCAGTTCAGGTAGGCTTTCTTTTACAAATAAAATCGCATGCGTTGTACCAAAGTATGATTTTCGTTTAGAATGCTCTAGAATTTGAAATGTTATGAAGTATTGCATTATCGAAAATGTTTATATTTTGGTATGATGCGTATCTGTTGATAAATTAATCAATTTCGGGCTTTTAAAGATCTTTATCTTTTAAAGCTAGTGTACACCAGAACCGTGAGTCATCTTAGCGGGTTGGCCGGTTTAGTGTTCGTGGAAAGTGGCCACTTTCCCGACACACAGAATTACGGATATGTATGATTACTCTAGAACTTAGACTGCGCAGTCGAACTTTTAAGATCACAAAAGAATTTTAGTGAACATAGGTTCTTTAGTGACAAAATCTCTATGTTGCACTGTATTACGGCAATTGCAAATATATCAGTACGAATGTGATTTCGGCATGTGTTTACTGAGTACTTTCGTACTCAGCCCTGCATATATTTATAAATGTGCAGGTTAAGTCGTGATGACGAAGTGGAAGGCTCAGCGGTGGGTTTTTGTCAAACCCTTGTTGTTTTACTCTCGGTGGTTTATATGTCGTCATACATGTAAATCTAGATATTGATCCAGTTTCCGCTGCCAGACTTTTGTTCTAGATCCAAGAACTTATTAGCTATCTATCTTGCTTTCGAACTATGTAGTTCAGACTTGTACTTGTTCATGATGTTTTCTTGATGTTATTTTAAATCCCTGGCGATTTCGAACGTTAAGTTTCGTTGATGTATTGGACTTCGGTCACACAACTCTATCGAAATCCTCCTCTTTGATGTACGTTTCACGTTATATCCATTTATCAACGTTTTCGTTGCGTTTCGCTATCAGTTTTTCCCTGTTAGTCACGTTTTCCTCGATTTTACTTAGAGAAGTGAAATGGGGACGTGACAAAATATATTTTCAACATAATTTAATTTTTGTAACCATTCATATGAAGTTGGGTGAGCATAGATTATAAAAATATCAATGTACGTATATTTGCTTAATTTTGCATTTGACATAATTTTATGAATGAAAATAGAATCCTAATTTCAAAGTGAAATATAATAAAAAAAAATCAAATATCAAAACATATTATAGTTATATTACACATATTGAAATATTTATAATATAAAGATAATGAAACATACTAATTTGTGGTTCATCAATGAGCGATGAACTTGACCTATTAAATGGTTCTTGTTAAGTCAATACATTCTGACATTTTACTCGTTTCACATGTTTCGTCATTTATTAAATTAATAAATTCAAGAAGTCGACTGGTTTGTCCATGCAATATTTGACAATCACGTCCACTCTTATCACATAGTATAAAATCTTTCATATAACGTGGCATAATTCCAAATATTGCAATACAAATTAACAATAATGTATCATATAATAAAAAATACTAAAAATAAACTATAAACTAATAATATTATTAATGAAAATATTTTTAAGTTTATATACAAATAAAAATAATTATCAATAATGAAGATTCCAAATGTTGAATTTCACCTTCATAGTTATTTCCTGTAGCACTATATTTTGCTTTTTTCTGTCTGTCATCCATATCATCTGTAAAATAAAAACAATAATATTAGTAATACTAATAATGAAAATATTATATAAAAACTCTATTTCTTTTAACACGAGCCATAAATTGGGACATTTAATTAGTTGGAGTAATATATAAAGCAATGATCCGACATTTATTTAATTGAAATGGAGCACATCATTGAAATGAAATTTATTCTTTCAGCCCATTATATATTATGTCGGCCCATTATAGAATACATCAGCCCATCACAATTTATGAGACAAATTTAATTATGTCGGCCTATCACTTATTACATAATCCTAATATATTGGGTATAAATATTCTTCACCTTTCACTGTTCACCCATTTAAGCCTCATTTTTTCTTATCTTAGTTTCAATTGTCGAAGCCTCATTTAGTCCCTTTACATTCTTTCTTACATTTCCCCTTTCTTCCTCTCCCTACATTCTACACGTATTCCATCGGCCATGAGTCCTTGTTGTAAAAAAATATAATCTGGAAAGAGTAAAAATATTATTTGCAGTAGCTATTTTATTCTTTTACAAAGAAATAAAACAAAATAAATACGGAGGAAAATCTGGAAGTCGAGTCGAGGAAAGATCCTCTTTCCGCAAGACAATATTACGTCCCGGTAGTACTCTCGGTAAGGCATAGATGTCTCCAAAGATAAAACGGCTTTACGTCTCGGAGGTGGCAGCACCGCGAACCTTCGAGCTCCAGCGAACTGGAAAAGGTGGAGGACAAAACTTCCTTCTAAATGCTTGAAGAGAAGATGCAGCAAGATGAGCTTGTGAATGATGTGATGTCTCGTGTATGTCGTGTTAGTGAAATGCATGGAGACCACCTATATATAAGTCAAATCCACTCAAGAGGAGTTACATGAATTAATTATAATTAAAATCCATTTATGGCAATTAATTCTCATTAAACCACTGGACGTTACAGGAGTTACAAAATTAGTGGTAATTAATTTATAATTAATCCACATAATTTGGACATATATTTGTCCACATTCATCATAAGCTTGTTGACAAGGAGATTGATATCACAGATCGATCACCAGATCGATCTCACAAACTGGACAGATCACTGTCACAGATCGTTGGGCAAGTCGTTGGGCACGCCATGGCATAAGCTGTCTGGGACAGGCCATGGCACAATCTGTCTGGCACAGGCTAGGCCACCAGACCAGATCACCATGCAGCAGGCCAGGCCAGAACACTGGACCAGATCATCTGCTGGGCTAGGTCACTAGGCCAGAACACTGGACCAGATTATCTGCCGGGCCAAATCACCAGACCAGATCATGGACCAGAACACTGCTGAGCCAGAACACTGGACCAAATCATCTGCTGGGCCAAAACACTGGACCAGATCATCTGCTGGGCCAGAACACTGCTGGACCAGATCACCAGCTGGACCAAAACACCAGCTGGGCCAAACCACCTTTTGGACCAGAACACCAGCTGGACCAGACCAAATCACTAGACCAGATCATGGACCATATCACCAAACCAGATCACCATCTGGACCAGATGGTGGTACATGTGGTTTGGGACAGACCACTAGCAAAAATAAGCCCAGAACAGCAGACCGGCACGCGCCAGATGGTGGCACATGTGGTCCTTGACCCAACTTGTCAAACCATAAGGTTTCTTCTCTTCCTTATATACATGATGAATGTTGGTTTTATAACCAATGTGAGACAAAAGTTTCTCTTCTCCTTTAATCCCAAACACATAACTCCATACTTTAAGTGACTAACTTTAAACTTTTATTTCTCACTCACCAGGAATCGGTTTAGAGAAAATAAATATACCACGATCATCTACTCGAAACGTAGATCGACCCTAGGTCATTTAATTTCCTTAAAATTAAATGTCACGTCACTTAAAACTTGGTCAAACTACATTGACCACTATAAATACATATAAAATATATATATTATATAAAGCGATTCCTACAATCCCCCACATGAGTGGAAATAACCCAAATGCAGATGCAGACACAAGCTTTGTCCTCACGAAGCGTTAAAGTATTAGGATAGGTAGTTTGTGGTTTTGAACCTTCCATAGCCAACACCATCGGATACACAAGCGGATTAGTAGCGTTATACTTTGAACTATTCCTCCACGGCGTGTACCGAGACAATGATGTCAACACCTTCAACACCTCAAACCTTTTCCGTTCTCACGTTTTGTGTCCATTTCGGGCCCTGGACCCCCCCTTTGGATTCATAAGTGTTTATTTAGAAGTGGCCCTCACTTCACACTTATATAGGTGATTCTTTCTCGAGTATCTTACCCTACTCTATCTCTAAAGAATCATTAAAAATCATAGACTTAACCTCACCACTAGGCAAGTTCTCAACACTCGATTGTGCTTTTCTAGGGAATAGATATATCAATGAGTGTTCTCTCACGAGCTCTCATAGCTTAGTTTTCTCATTGAACCAAGTTATTGGGATCTCCAGTCATCATGGTTGGGTTACCACTATGACAACTCCTCAAGTTGTGGATTTTAAACCCATTCCATTTAGCAATTTAAACATTTGATCTCGATTTAACCCTTTGGTTAGCGGATCCGCTAGATTATCCAACGACTTTACATAGTCGACTGTGATAACCCGTTGTAATCAAATGTCTTATGGTATTGTGTCGCCGACGAATATGTCATGACTTACCATTGTACAAGCCACTCTTAGCCCTCCTGATAGCGGCTTGACTATTACAGTGAATCATCACTGGAGGCACTGGCTTCGACCAACATGGAATATCTTCTAGAAAATTTCTCAGCCACTCGGTTTCTTCACCAGCTTTATCTAAAGCTATGAATTCAGATTCCATGGTGGATCGGGCTATACACGTTTGTTTCGTGGATCTCCACGAAACAGCTCCACCACCGATCGTAAACACATATCCACTTGTTGAAAGTGAATCCTTTGTGTCCAATATCCAATTAGCATCACAGTACCCTTCAAGTACCGGGGGTATCTACCAAAATTTTACCCATAATATTGAGTATACTTTAGGTATCTCAATACTCTAACAAGAGCTTTCCAATGCTCCTTGCTTGGATTGCTCGTGTAACGACTCAATTTGTTCACGGCACATGCTATGTCTGGTCGAGTGCAGTTCGTTAAGTACATTAAGCACCGATCACCCTTGCATAGTCTTCTTGTGCAACCGACTCACCTCGGTTTTTACTTAAGTGAATATTGAGTTCTAAGGGGGTTTTAACAGGTACGCTATCGTACGTGTTAAACTTTTTGAGAACCTTCTCTACATAATGAGATTGTGACAAGCTGATTCAGTCAAGTCTTCTTAGAATTTTAATTCCAAGAATCACGTCAGCTATCCCTATATCTTTCATGTCAAAATTTCTTTTCAACATGAACTTCGTTTCGTTAATGTAATATCCCGTCTTTTAATCCTAAATAAATTTTCTAAGCTCTA
>JAPKLX010000024.1:1276038-1304725 GCA_026898415.1 Leonotis leonurus | reverse complement strand
GGTCATGTTCCCGGCTTTACTAGAATTAGTAGAAAGCGGGCGTGACAATTAATCACTCGGATATTACTACCCATGATTAACATGTCATCTACATAGAGACACACTATAACATATTCGTTATTTGTGTTCTTAATGTAAACACATTTATCACACTCATTTATTTTGAAACCATTCGACAACATCACGTCGTCAAATTTCAAGTGCCAATGCAACGGCGCTTGTTTCAATCCATATAGAGACTTCACCAATTTGCATACCTTCCTTTCTTGGCCAGGTACTACAAACCCTTCAGGTTGCTCCATATATATTTCTTGTTTGAGATCATCATTCAAGAATGCAGTTTTAACATCCATTTGGTGAACCTCGAGATTGTGCAAAGCAGCAATCGCGAGAAGTACTCTAATAGAAGTAATTCTCGTTACTGGTGAATAGGTATCGAAAAAATCATACCCATCTCTTTATTTAAAGCCTTTGACTACTAATCGAGCCTTATATTTATCAATTGACCCATCGGCTGTAAACTTTCTTTTAAGGATCCACTTGCATCCTAAGGGCTTACAGCCTTCAGGTAAATCAACCCAACACCCAAGTGCGGTTTTGCATAATTGAGTCAATCTCACTGTGTATAGCTTCTCTCCATAGCTTCGCGTCAGACCTAGAGAAAGCTGCTTTAATCGTTGTTGGCTCATCATCCAACAAAAACGATACATAGTCAGGACCAAAAGTCTTTTGAGTCCTAACTTTACTACCTCGTCTCGGTTCTATTTCCTCTAGATTAGACCTTTGTCACTTGTGCGATTTTAGATTTTCATCTATTGATTTAGAAGACGTGGTCTCTTCTTCAATTCTTTTACTAGAATTGACTTCAATTATATCCTTATCTTTACAAGGATATATATTATCAAAAAATATAGCATTTCTTGATTCAAAAGTCGTTCCCACCTACTGTTAAGAGGCACTACTGTTAAGAGCATATCCAATAAAGATACAATCAACCGTTTTAGGGCCAAGTGTAACTTGTTTGGGTAGAGGCACTTCAACCTTTGCCAAACACCCCCACACTTTAAGATATTTGTATGAGGGCTTTCTTCCTTTCCACAACTCATAAGGAGTAACATCCTTACCCTTAAGTGGAATCTTGTTCAGAATATAGTTGGCTGTTAAGACAGCTTCCCCCCACATGTTCTGGGGCAACCCTGAACTAATCAATAAAGCGTTCATCATCTCCTTAAGTGTTCGATTTTTGCATTCCGCAACACCGTTAGATTGAGGTGAATAAGGAGCCGTCGTTTGATGAATTATACCACTTTTGTTGCATAATTCCTCAAAGGGAGCTACATATTCTCCACCTCTATCACTTCGAACCATCTTAATTCGACAGCTTAATTGATTTTCGGCTTCAGTTTTGAAGTTCTTAAAAGCTTCAATAGCCTCATCTTTACTTCTTAGAAGATAAAGATAACAATACCTTGTGCAATCATCTATGAAAATAATGAAATATTTCTTACCACCTCTAGTTTGCACAAACTTTAAATCACACACATCGGTATGAATTAATTCTAGAGGTTTCATACGCCTTTCTACCGAATGAAACGGTAACTTAGTCATTTTCGCCTCAACACAAATTTCACATTTGTTTTGAGTATTGACTTCACTTAAATTTAGTAAATCCAGATTTACCAATCTTTTTATAGCATTTAGATTTACATGTCCTAATCTATAATGCCATAAATCGGAGCACTCAATCAAGTAAGAGGAAGTAGAAGCTTTCCCATTATCATTCAAGCTTTTGCGGCGCACGGCTATTACATTGAGTTTGAAAAGACCCCCGGTAAGATAACCTTTACCAAAGAATTTCCCAAACTTAGTTAATACAAATTTATCAGATTCAAAAACTAATCTAAATCCCTTATTGACTAGTATTGAACCCGAGACTAAATTATTGCGAATGTCTGGGACATGCAGAACTTCCTTCAAGGTAATTGAGATTCCGGACATCATCTTGAGGACCACATCCCCAACTCCGGCCACCTCGGACAAGACTTGGTTTTCCATGTTGAGCTTACTCCCCTCAACAGCCTTGTACGTCATGAATTTAGTCTTATAGGCGCACACATGGGCGGCAGCACCGGTATCAATGTACCATCCACATTGGTTGTCCACAAAGTTGACCTCTTCGGTGACTACGGCGGCAAGATCGCCTTCATCCCAATCTCTGAATTCCTTCTCGGCAATATGGGCAGCATGCTTCTTCTTCTTGTAACCCTTTGGCTCACGACAATCACTTGACGTGTGGCCTGGTCTATTACAGTTGAAGCAATTGCCATCGAACTTGAGGGTTGGCTTTTGCTTCCCTTTCCCCTTGTAATTCGGGCGAGCACGCTTCTTGGAGGGACCGCCTCTCTCCAACAAGTTGGCCTTTGCGTCCATCGGCCCTTTCACCTTCGGATCACGCTTTTGCACATCCGACTCGATGTGAAGCTTCACGATGAGGTCTTAAAGAGTCATCTCTTTTCTCTTGTGTTTGAGATAGCTCTTGAAGTCATTCCAACTTGGAGGTAGCTTCTCAATCACGGTCGCCACCGTGAATGCATCCGGTAAAATCATCCCTTCGGCGTGGACATCGTGCACAATTAGTTGAAACTCTTGCACTTGATCCATGATGGGTTTGGATTCTACCATCTTGTAGTCTAAAAATTTAGCTACAACAAACTTCTTCGGATCACGCTTTTGCACATCCGACTCGATGTGAAGCTTCACGATGAGGTCTTCAAAAGTTATCTCTTTTCTCTTGTGTTTGAGATAGCTCTTGAAGTCATTCCAACTTGGAGGTAGCTTATCAATCACGGTCGCCACCGTGAATGCATCCGGTAAAATCATCCCTTCGGCTTGGACATCGTGCACAATGAGTTGAAACTCTTGGACTTGATCCATGATGGGTTTGGAGTCTACCATCTTCTTCGTACCCGCGTCATCGCTACGGTACTTCTTTTCAAGAGTCTCCCATATTTCTTTTGAGATCTTCAAAACGGAATACACATTGTATAAACTATCATCTAAAGAGTTTAGAAAGAAGTTTTTACAAAGGTAATTTCCAGTGTGCCAATTGTCATAGGTAGCTCGAACAGTGAAGTTTGTCTCCTCGGCACTCAGTGTTGGCGGCTCGTCCTCCTTGAGGAATCTAGCAAAACCCAATGTTGTCAAATAGAACAACATTTTCTGTTGCCAACGTTCGAAGTCAGCACCGCTGAACTTCTGTGGCTTTTCGGTAGGAGGCATCATCCTCAGTGCCGAATTCGCTCCCAAGAGAGAGCCCGACGTGTTGAGCCCGTGGGCTCCAACACCGGATCCAAAAATGGACCTAACGGAACCACTAAAAGTGGAACCAACGGTGCCACTATACGTGGAACCACCGTTGTCACGCCCCGTCCTCCGTCCTTCCCGTCAGAGTCCGGGCGCGCGACTAAAAGATAAATGAATGAAGGATAAAATATATAAAGGTAGGATAAAGTGGAACCCTAAAAGTTTTGACTGAAACGAAAGATAATTCTATAACTGAATTCAGTTTAGACAAGAAGTTAATTTATATAATTGACAATCTCGCCAAACAAAAACTGATGGAAACTCACGCAGCGGAATAAGGATCGACTGAAGTCTACGTGTATGAAGACACGTAGACACCCAAGACTTTAAATAAAGACCGACAAGCCCACCATAGCATCTCCCATCATCACGTCTCAACCTGCACATTTATAAATATATGCAGGGCTGAGTACAAAAGTACTCAGTAGACACATGCCAAAACCACATACATACATATATAATTGTCAATGCCGTAAGAGTGACACGTAGGGATTTTGTCTTTAAAAGCACCTACGTTCACTAAATCCTTTTTGTGAAAGATCCTATGTTCGACTGCAGTCTAATTTTCTTTAGTATAATGCCATATCTGCCCTCTTAATGGCACCGAGAAGGTGGCCACCTTCTACGGATACCGAACCGGCCAACCCATATCGATGACTCACGGTCCCCTCTTTGTGCACAAGTTCGAGTGGGGATATTTACCCACTGGAACCCGAATTCGATTTTCCTCTTCCAGATAGACATTTATATAAAACATAAATCATTTTTCGGCAAGACAATACTTTGAAACATATTTCCTCAATTTGAATTCATTTCGAAAACAATATAAATAGCATACGGGCACACATAATTTTATTTGTAATAGAAAGCCTACCTGGATAACTTCGATTTGTACTTTCTTTTGTCTCGCAACGCGAAATAGGTCTCTCGTAAAAACCTTGGGAAAATATCGTATAAATTAAAATGCCCTTCGTGTATTTGAAACATTTAATCGTAAGATATATCATTCTTGGTTCTTATTTCGACTTGTAATCGAGATATTGATACTTCAGATCAATATTATTAATAAGGTATTGAATCCTCGATTCCATTATTCCGGTAATTGCATTTAAATGCAATAAGTGAATTAACACTTAATGATATAATTAATTCTCAATAATTAATTATTCAATTAATATAATAATTCCTATTTATTTAACTCTTTTCATAACCTTATAATATTAATTCTTTAATTCAATCCTTAATAAATTTAGAGACATAAATTATCTTATTTTTAGAACTCAATTATTAAATAAATTGGATTTTCTTAATTTCATACTTAGCTTTAATTATTTAAAAGCTCGAATTATTAATACTTAAGGAGTATATAACTTACTATTCTTTCTTTAACATTTAATATTTCTAACTTCATCCTAGTTAAAACTTATCTTATTAAAATGTTTAAACTAGTCCATTTAATTAATTAAGTGAGCTTATTAATTACTTTAATTAATTAAGTATTAATTATCTTAAGATTTAAGAAGTTGGGCCCATTGGATTAATTATGGCCCAATTCTAATTTATTTTCGGCCCAATAGTTCAATGGTTCAGGCCCAGTATCCAATTTAATTCCCAGCCCAAACTTTATTCTACCCGGCCCATCACCTTATTTAATTCTGCAGCCCAATAGTTTTCCCAACCCAGCCTAATCATTTAGTATAACCCGGCCCAGTATCCAGCCCATGACCCGGCCCGTTTCCTAGCAAATCCTAATTTCTACCCTAACCCTAATTTGTTCTCCCCATTCTTCCCAGACACAACTTTCTCCACTCTCTCCCTCGCTCTCGCCTCTCTGTCTCTCTCTGTCTCACTCTCTCGTTTCCCCTCCACTGCAAGGCGAAGAACTCGACAGCCCTAAGCTCTCTGCTCGAGCTCCCTTTTCCCTCTGTTTTCTCTCATCCTCGGCGGCAAGGAACAGCAGCGAAGCCCCTTTTTTAGCCGCCGACGCCTTCTCTTAGCTTAGGTAAGTTTCAGCTCTCCTCTTTCTGTTCTTCCTCACTCGATCTGTTCCTGTTTCTTTCCTTGCAGCAGCAGCATGGCTGTTTGTATTCTACTGAAGCAGCTGTGCTGCTTTGTTCCCCATGCTTATTTTCATCATTACTTTATAGATATGTTTTCTTCTTTCCTTTATGCTACATGCTGCTGTGCAGCCTTATTTAATTAGCTTAAACTTTTATTTGCTTTAATTTCTACTTTACTGCCCAAGTATATATATATATATATATATATATATATATATAATTATTTGGTTGTAATGTAATGAAGTGTTTTATTTATCTATCTTTCCTTATTTTACTATATTTAGATAAATGCATGTTCCTATACTTGAGTGTTAATTCTTTTCCTTCTCCCAACATAAACTTTGCAGGACCTAAATGTATAAATATAGTCCTATGCGTGTGGTTCTCTTATTGCTTGTATAGATTTTTAAGTATGCTACATATATATCTATACAATTCATAGCTTATAGTTTATAGTTGCAATCAAGTGTTTCATTTTATTATCTTTCCTTCTTACTTTATTATATATATGCATGCATGAACTTGATCATATCAAGTGGGCAGAGATTACTATATAAAGGTATACCATGCGAGTGGTATTTATTGCTTGTACAATTCATTTGAGCAACCTACTTATATATATATACAAGTGTAGGTTACATATATACCTAGATAACCATTTATACTACATAATTATAGTATATGCAACCTATGCATATCATTAAATTGTCAAGACATGTACATATAACATATCCCTACAACTAAATTGTTGTAAGCATTCCATGTGTCATTTATAAATTCCTCTAAAATTCCAAACATAGACCTATACTTGAAATTTGTATAAGTCCAATGTATAAACTTATAAATTAATATTAATATTTATTTAAGATATCATTTTAAAAATTCTTTAATTAATTGTTCTCTTAAACTAAAACTCTTCTTTAATTAAATTAAACTTTCATTTCTTAAGTTCTTTAAAGCCCAAAGTAAAATCTAATCCATTTCACTTCTTATCAAATTAAAACAAACGTTTAATATTTTTTTTTTCTCCGATTATATTACAAACGCGTTCGGATTTAGTTTACTTCGGGACTTAAAAAGACGGGGTATTACATCCGTTCAACCCCGAAGGGTTCGTACCGGCTCCAAGCCTGGTAAACAGCGTGTTGGTGGTGGCGTCGACAACGATTGTGATCGTTGAAGACCCTCCGGCAGCAGCAGCGGTGGTGGCGGCAGTGGCAACAGCAGCTACAGTGGATGCGAAGGCAGCTGCGGTGTTGGACTCGGTGGATGCAGAGGACGCCATCTTCAAAAGGTGAAGAAAATCAGTGGCTACTGTATTCTGTATTCTCCAAATCTCCAAATGGTTCAGCTACTGTACTTCAAATGGTGAGGCTTGGCTACTGGAATCTTCAAATCTCCAAATCTTCAAATTTCCAAATCTCCAAAGAGCTACTGTATTGTTCCTTTATTACAAAAATAAAGGAAAAACTCCTCCCAAATAAAAATTAATATTGTCTTGCGATTGTTGTAAAAATATAATCTGGGAAGAGTAAAAATATTATTTGCAGTAGCTATTTTATTCTTTTAAAAAGGAGTAAAACAGAATAAATTCGGAGAAAAATTTGGAAGCCGAGTCGAGGAAAGATCCTCTTTCTGCAAGACAATATTACGCCTCGGTAGTGCTCTCAGTAAGGCGTAGATGTCTTCAAAGATAAAACGGCTTTACATCTCGAAGGTGGTAGCACCGCGAACCTTCAAGCTCCGGCGAACTGGAAAAGGTTGAGGACAAAACTTCCTTCTAAATGCTTGAAGAGAAGATGCAGCAAGATGAGCTTGTGAATGATGTGATGTCTCGTGTATGTCGTGTTAGTGAAATGCATGGAGACCACCTATATATAAGTCAAATCCACTCAAGAGGAGTTACAGGAGTTACAAAATTAGTGGTAATTAATTTATAATTAATCCACATAATTTGGACATACATTTGTCCACATTCATCATAAGCTTGTTGACAAGGAAATTGATATCACAGATCGATCACCAGATCGATCTCACAAACTGGACAGATCACTGTCACAGATCGTTGGGCAGGTCCTTGGCAGGCCATGACACAGGTCGTGGCACAGGCTAGAATACTGGACCAGATCATTTGTTGGGCCAGAACATCACCAGCTGGACCAGACCAGATCATTGGGCCAGATCACCATCTGGACCAGATGGTGGTAACTAACAAAAATAAGCCCAGGACAGCAAACCGGCACGTGCCAGATGGTGACACATGTGGTCCTTGACCTAACTTGTCAAACCATAAGCTTTCTTCTCCGCCTTATATACATGATGAATGTTGGTTTTATAACCAATGTGGGACAAAAGTTTCTCTTCTTCTTTAGTCCCAAACACATAGCTCCATACTTAAAGTGACTAACTTTAAACATTTATTTTTCTCACTCACCGGGAATCGGTTTAGAAAAAATAAATATACCACGATCATCTACTCGAAACGTAGATCGACCCTAGGTCATTTAATTTCCTTAAAATTAAATGTCACGTCACTTAAAACTTTGTCAAACTACATTGACCACTATAAATACATATAAAATATATATACTTATATAAAGCGATTCTTACACTTCTCGTCCTCTCTATCTAGTTTCTTCCTTTTGTGTTCTTTCCGCTATGTTAATTTTTTATGTACATATTATTTTTTTTATGGTTTTTCATCTTTTAGAAAATTATATTTCAAGCAAAATCTGGAGCATAGTCAATGTTTATTGCTTATTTGTTAAGCTTGATCTGAATATCCCAGATCTAACTTAAATCCGAATAAAAATATTGACTACTTGCTATTTTTTGCTAACTTTAATATTTATAATTTTTATTTTATATTAACTGGATTACAATTTTTGAAGCAAAATCTGAAGCCTACTCAGATGTGTGTAGATTGTTCTTAACAGATCTAAAAAAATTTAAAGTAAACACATCGGCTATTTTTTTTGCTTAGTTTCATTTTTATTATATTTTTTATTTTTTAAGCTCGAATAACAAACACTGACTATCTTTTGTTTGTTTTGATTTTTTTATTTTTTTATTTTTTTCGATTTTGTTTGTTATTTTTTAAGCCCGAATAACAAACACATCGGCTCTTTTGATTTTTTTTACTTTTACATTAACTCGATCTCAAGATCTTTAAGCAAAATCAGAAGTTAGTAGATGTGTGTGGCCTTGTTCTAAGACAGATCTGAATAACAGATCTAAACAATATCACAACAAACACGTATACTATTTTTTTCTTTTTATTAATTTTTTTTACATGAACTGGATTTTCAAATTTAAAGCAAAATCTGAAGTCAATAGATTTATGTGACTTTAATCTTAAGTTAGATCTGACTAACAGATCTAAACAAAATCACAACAAACATTGACTATTTTTTGCTCTTTTAATTTTTTTGCTTTTACATTAACTGGATCTTAAGATTTAAAGCAAAATCAGAAGTCAATAAATGTGTGTGGCTTTGTTCCTATTGATATGAATAAGAGACCTAAACATAATCACAACAAACACATTGAATATTTTTTGCTTTTTATTAATTACTCGCTTTTACATGAACTGGATTTTCAAATTTAAAGCAAAATCTGAATAAATACATTGTCTTTTTTTTTTAATTTAAGACCTCACTCTGTAGGTACTTTATATTTCAGATTCAAGATGGTTGTTGCTAATTTCAAATCGGAAAAGATAAGTTTTAACCATTTAAAACATATATATTTATTTTTTTCATGATATTCACAATTGACACATTTGCTTGAAAGTGATACCGTACCTGAATTTTGATTCTGCTATTCTTCTCCTTATCTTTGCAGGTACCGTAACAATGAAAATCAATACTCCCTCCGTCCCACTATTGTCGTCCTCTTTCATTAAAATAATACATTCATCTCAATATAAAAGAGGACGGAAATAGTGGGATGGAGGGAGTAATATCTTTTGCGAAATTCTTGAGGTAACCGCATCAACATAATATACTTGTGAAATATTTTTCGAACTTCATTTCAGTAGATTGTTAAATATATATATATCATTTCCCGTTACTTTCATTTAATTATTATAAGTATCTGATTATGTGGGGATGTGGTTATATATTTGAATTGCTTAATTGTTTTCCATAATAATTTTCGGTAGTTAGTTTCTAGATGGTTATGAAGTATAATTATTAAAAAAAAGTAAATTCGTAATAATTAATGTATAATTTTCGGTAGTTTGTTTCTAGAAGGGTTGTAGCTGGTATAGTTATTTATTTAGTTGTGTTAACAATTAATTGAATTATGAATTTTGAATTTTTTTCTTACAATTTTATTATAGTTTTTCTAGTAAATTGAGTATGAAAGTTACATGTAAATTGAAAAATATGCTAAAACCCAATGTGATAATTATTTAGGTATTGCTTTTATTGATTCTATATTTGTGAAATGTATTTTAGAAATGAAGGTTACATTTATATTGCTTTTATGATAATTATTTATTGTGGATATTTTGTGTAGTTCTTAAATTTAAATAATTATATGTCGCTTATATCATGTTATATTTTTACTTTATATAATCTTCTGAA
The DNA here is from genome assembly GCA_026898415.1 of Leonotis leonurus. Classification (NCBI taxonomy): domain Eukaryota; kingdom Viridiplantae; phylum Streptophyta; class Magnoliopsida; order Lamiales; family Lamiaceae; genus Leonotis; species Leonotis leonurus. The sequence continues at coordinate 1,294,713 of JAPKLX010000024.1, read as the reverse complement.
ATGTATTTAATACATTACTAAATAAATAAGTTACGTGTATCAAATATGGTTGAAAATTAATGTTTTTTTATTTATGTTTTAATTCGAGATATTTTAACTTCAAATATAATCTCTCAAGTCCACTCAACTATTAGGTTTTTGGACTTTGTTCTAATAACACAAATTATTTACGATATGCAATTCATCTCTCCAATACAAAATGTTTTTTCCACTAATATTGATTGAAGTTCATAGAGCCCCGGGAGTATCAACTAGGGCTGTCAAAATTTACCGAAAAAATGGTATACCGTACTTACCGTACCGAAAAATACCGTAAAATACCGAATATAAGGTATACCAAAATTTTTGGTAAGGTATCATACCGTACCGAACTTTTAGGTAAGGTAAAGGTATAATTTTTCCAAATACCGAGGTATACCGTCATATACCGTACCGCGGTATATACCGAAAAAATTGATATATACCGTTATTTTGGTATATATCGATATATATATATATACACACACACACATATATTTATAATATTACATGTACATATATATTCGATTTGAATTATAAGAAAATTGTTTATTCATAAATTATGAATTATAATTAATAAATATGAATGACAAAATACAAAAATATGTGAATTTATTGATAATTAAAAAGATTGAACAATAATTTATATACTACTTATTATCTTAAATAATAACGATAAACTAATATATATATATATATATTGTTACATAACTAAACAATTATGATATAATTAGACGATCTATTAGTTACTAAATATAATATAAGTTGTAATATATAATTAATAAAAATATATTATTAGTTTTATAATATATCATACATAAATAATCAAATTAATTATAATTATATGCCTAAATCTAGTTAATTAGTTATATGAAAATACAATAATATAGTTAGTTAATATATTGTAATTAATTATATGATATTAGTGGTTTATCTCATAAATTATGTTATTAAAAAATAATACTTTATGTTTTTTATATGTTAGACCTTGTTTAAGGTGATTTTCATTGTAAATAAATTCTGGTATATCTCAAAAAAAGGTATATCGAATTAAGGTAAAATATACCGAAAGTAAATAAGTTTTGGTATACCGTGTAAGAAAGGTATACCGAAGTAAGGTAAGGTATACCGAAAATAAGGTAAGGTATATGTATGTAAAAATGTCATACCGAAAGTAAGATATACCGAACTAAGGTATACCGAAAAGTATGGTAAGGTAACGGTATGAAATTTTTCATACCGAAGATAAAGGTAAGGTATAAGGTATGACAATTTTAGTAAGGTATACCGTACCGCGAAACCCCTAGTATCAACCCATATTCTGTTGAAATAGGAAACATTGTTTTTATTAATTATATATTTGTGTAATGCATACATTTTTTTTAAACTATGAAATATGTATTTTAGAAATGAAGATGAAATATAATAAATTAGCATGAATATAAAAAATGTTAATATCCAGAAAACCCTATACTAATATTAATACGAATATTAAAGGGGTAAATGCTAAAATACCCATTTTAATAAGTAAAAAAATTAAAAAATATCCATTTAAAAATAAAAGATAAAAAATACTCACTTTTTACAATAGCATGATGAAATAGATCATGTACTCATGTTATTCAAATTCAAAATAACTTGAATAACATCATGAAATTCATCATGTTATTGTAAAAAGTAAGTATTTTTTATCTTTTATTTTTAAGTCGGTATTTTTTATCTTTATTTTATGAAAGTGGGTAATTTTACCAATTACCTCAATATTAAACTGTATTATTCTAAAATAATGAAATATAATAAATGAGCATGAATATAAAAATTGTTAATATCCAGAAAATCCTATACTAATACTAATACCAATCCTATACTAATACTAATACCAAAACTAATTATAAACTGCATTATTCTAAAATAAATACAAATAAATTAAACGGATAGTACTACTAACTAAAGATATAAATTAAATACTTCCAACCAATTTGAGACTGGTTCAAATCTTTTCTTGCTTGATCACGGTGCTTATAATTTTCATCTTATTTTCTGTAATTGGAGTCTCCTCGTCAACTTTTCTCTTTTTTGTTGATTCATCTCCATTAATTGTGATCTCTAGTTGACTATCCACTGCATTTTCTACCTGGAAATTTATACCATAATTATAATAATACTTAATTATAATTATAATAATAATTTACAATGAAGTAAATAATAAAAATATAACATTAAAATTCCTAACCGTTTTTTCTAGCACTTCATTTCGTCCATTATTATTGCCGTAATATGGAGTTTTTAATCCACTATATTTTTCAATCGTTTCTTGATTGCAATCAATTCTTGAGACTGGATATGCACCACCATTGATTTGTAAATCTTCATGATTTATGCTAATCTTGAACATTGCTGATTTATCTGTTATCAATTCAAACTCAAATGGTGCGTCATATCCTCCTCTTTCCTGCACATTTATAAATAAGTTATTTGAAATCATTATTTAGATTTTGATGTAAATCTATAAATAAATTAAATAATTCTTACTTCACTTAAGTCTGCTGCTGATTTTCTGATGAGTTGTATACACTCTATCCCACAAAATAAAGTGGGCACTTCCTGAATTATCTATTACAGCAACCCTTAGCCTATACCTGCATTTTTATTATTTAATTAATATATAGTAGTGCTTATTACTTAATATATAATTTATTTGATCAACCAGTGAAAAAAATAACATAATTTAGTTACCTTAGTCTTCTAGAAAATCGTGCAGCTTCACACTTTTTGTAGAAAAAGTTTTCGTCCCTTTTTTCAAGTTTTTTAAGACAAGTTGTGCATGTTAGGTAGGCTCATCCACAAATAGTTCTAACCTCATATATGGTACCATATATCCAAAATATTTCATCCTAAGAAAAGCAAATTTATACAATATTTAAGCATAATCAGTGAGTATATAAATTAAATATAAATAAATATTATTACCTTTTTTATTGTGGGCAATTCCGATATCTGTTTGTGTTATGCTAATCCTTCGTTTATTTCTTTTATCTCTTTGAGTTCTTCAAAAACCACAATGCTAGTAATATGATATGCACTGTTCACATTTAATTCTCTTGCAAAACAAAAGTTTTTGAATTTATAATTTTTATTTAACTAAATGTTACAAGTTTTTATAAGATTTCTTAAGTATTGTAAATTTGTGTCACTTACCTCTGAAAACACTTGTGAAAGTGTATCAACCTACTCTAAGTGAATATAAGCGGAAGCTAAAGTAGAAGACACGAGATAATTTTTGGTAGGTTATCAATTAATAACCTACACGGAGACCTTACGGTCAAAAAGAATAATCAAAACAAGTGTTGAACACAACAATAACTACAACACTACCACTAAAATACTAAATGTATGCTCTTATGATCTAAGAAGCATACAGAATTAAAACTACGAATTTAATCTGTAAATGTGTCTATCTAACCTCACTCTACTGAATGAATGACTCTAGTATTTATAGATAGACTACATGGGCTTGGATCCATGAATATAGCAACTGTTTGGCCCATGTCTCCACAATTCTCGCAGTTCAGTTGTTGTACTCCGCATATCAGCCTGGAATTGTGGAATTACTTCAGTTGGTTGTTGACTCCTGGATTTGTGGGAACAAAATTCCACTAGCATGAATATCTCAACTGCATAATACAATACTTGGTCTTCAGTTGGTTGTTGACTCCTGGATTTGTGGAACAGAATTCCACTAACATGAATATCTCAACTGCATGGCTCAAGACTTGGTCTCTACTCCATCCTACGTGTGCTGTTTCAACGCTGCTGAGTCAGCACTCCATGTGGTTGCTGAGCTGGGTGCTATGTCACCATTCCACATCATGCTGAGCTGGATACTATGTCACCATTCCACGTCATGCTGAGCTGGAGTCCCAATCAGCATTCATGTGAAGAACACAAAAACACAAATGTTAGGTCAACACTTCAGATAACATCGAGACTTCAAAACCTAACAGACTCCCCCTGTTTTTGTGCTTTCTTCACAAAACTTTATTATAGCTTCACGAGAGTGCTCCAAACTCCCCATATGTTCATGCCTGCAAAACAACTTCAAGAGCAGCAACAACATAGATAGAGACAGCAGCGACAACATAGATAGAGACAGCAGCAACAACATAGATACGAGCACATCACACGCAGCAACATCCATGTCAAAACAATATTGTTCTCCCCCTTTTTGGGAAGATAGGCACACTTGAAGAATCGGTGTTAGGGCAGTAAGACCTTTCAATAAGGAGAGGCGGTTTTTCTATGGTTTCGTGTGGTGAGTGACAACTGGCAAAAAATCATGATGAGGGTATGGAAACAGACTGGTGACAGTTCAAATATAGGGAAAGTATGCCGTTTCACGTCCTCCCTGACACAATCAAGAACATGCTACTTGACAGTTATAACTCACTATCAAGAAAGAATAAGCGGTTTTTAAGGGATACGGCATCATGCAGGACTTCAAACACAAGTTGCTGATTGAGATGTTGAGAGAACATTTGAAAAAAAGACAACATTTGGAGAAAAATAGTCTAACTTGCTCTGTTGTGCCAACATCTCTGCAACATCCACCCGGTATATATAGATAAAATAGGTGCAGAACTACAAGAATCCAAGGGTTAGTGAGCGTAGAGTGCATCGTCGCAGTGAACGCCGTGCCCCTAGCCTTTTGCCCTCGAAAGCAGTCGCAGTTGCAATCCTTTGGTAAGGTAGCAGCGTCGCAGCGAATGCCGTGCCTCCCAAACTACTTGGATTATTTACCACACAGTTATATAAAACATATTAGAAGAATACCAGGGGTCTGTACAGAGAACATGTTAGCTAAGATGTTATACCAGCAAGTTAAACAACACAACAAGCTACACCCTTCGGTATAGATAACAACGATATAGATACGGGTGTAGCACAACACAAAAAATCAATGGTAAAAACACAGACCAAGAGTTTTCGTAAGTATACGAACTTCTCATGATCGAAAGGTTTTGTAAAAATGTCAGCAACTTGGTTTTCCGTTTTCACATACTCAAGCTTAATCACCTCTTGTTCCACTAAATCTCTAATGAAATGGTGTCTTATGTCAATATGCTTTGTTCTTGAGTGTTGAACAGGATTTTTGGAAATGTTTATAGCGCTCATGTTGTCACAGTACACAACCAGGTCATTGTTTTCTAGGCCATAGTCACTAAGCATTTGTTTGAGCCACAGTAGTTGTGTGCAATAGCTGCCTGCTGCAATATATTCAGACTCAGCAGTGGATAAGGAAACACAGTTTTGCTTACGGCTATGCCATGACACAATGTTGTTACCTAGATAAAAACAACCTCCACTTGTATTCTTCCTATCATCCACATCTCCAGCCCAATCGGAATCACTAAACCCTATCAAGCTCATATTCATGTTTTTAGAAAAGAAGATTCTTAAATCTAATGTTCCAGCAACATACCTGATGATTCTTTTAACAGCTTTAATATGAGATACCTTGGGTTTAGCTTGATACCTGGCGCATACGCATACACTAAACATCAGATCTGGACGCGTGGATGTTAGGTACAATAGACTCCATATCATTGACCTATAGAGTGTTGGGTCAACATCCTCTCCAACATCATCTTTAGTCAATTTTTCCGTAGAGCCCATGGGAGTTTTCATGTGCTTTGGTCCTTCAAGTTTAAAACGATTTATCATCTCTTTAGCATACTTGCTTTGAGAGATAAAGATGTCATCTTGCCTTTGTTTAACTTGTAGTCCAAGGAAGTAAATGAGTTCTCCCACCATGCTCATCTCAAATCTTGTAGACATTGCACCTGAAAAATCATTAAGCATGTTACGTGAAGTGGAACCGACAATCATGTCATCAACATAGATTTGAGTAATAAGAATGTGTTGATCTTCCCTTTTGATAAACAATGTCCGGTCCACACCGCCTCTCACAAACCCGTATCTGAGAAGAAAGTTTGTGAGATGTTCATACCAAGCACGTGGTGCTTGTTTGAGACCATACAGTGCTTTCTTCAGTCGAAAAACATAGTCATGCTTGTGGGGATCCTCAAACCCTTTCGGTTGTTCAACATAGACTTCTTCCTTAAGTTCGCCGTTGAGAAATGTTGCCTTCACATCCATCTGATATAGACTGATGTTGAGATGACATGCAACAACAAGCAACAACCGAATGGACTCAATTCTTGCAACTGGGGCAAACGTGTCATCAAAATCCACCCCTTCAACTTGAGTATACCTTTGAGCCACCAATCGCGCTTTGTTTCGTACAATTGTTCCCTTCTCATCAGATTTGTTCTTGAAGATCCACTTTGTGCCGATAACATTTCTGTTGGCTGGTCTGGGAACAAGGTACCAAACATCATTACGAACAAACTGGTTTAGTTCTTCATGCATAGCATTTATCCAGAACTCATCAGTCAATGCTTCCTTGACATTTTTTGGTTCAAACTTGGAGACAAAACATGTTACGCCATCAATTGTAGAGCACACAGAGTACATGCACGCCATTTCTCTATAGTTAATTGGTTGTTTACGTCTGGTCTGAATACCATCTTCAACATTTCCTATCACTTGAGATAGTGGATGGTTTTCTCTAACTCTTCTTGGAGGTTCTCTGCGGTGAGTGACCTCTTGAACCTCATCTTGTTCTTCTTCTGGTTCCTGTTGTGTAACATTGTTTTCCAAATCACTGTTGGATGTTGTGTTAGGTGGAGGAGGTTGCATCCCAACAGGAGGTAGAATAACTCCCCCTTGATATATGTCATCTTCTGCTTCCAGCTCTTTGTTCTCAACACCTGCGTCATCAAAGACAACATTAACAGATTCTTGTATTGTCTTAATGCGAAGGTTAAATACCCTATAGGCTACGTTGTTTGTTGAGTACCCAACAAATACACCTTTGTTGCTCTTATCATCAAACTTTGTTAGATACTCACGATCATTTAGGATAAAACATACACACCCGAAAACACGAAAATGTTTTAGGTTAGGTTTTCTTCCCTTAAGCAACTCATACGGTGTTTTGAATGTGCCTGGTCGAATGTTGACTCGATTGTTGATGTAGCATGCGGTGTTTACTGTCTCAGCTCAAAAATGTTTCGCCATTTGTTTTGAGCTCAGCATCACCCTAGCCATCTCAATCAAGGTCCTATTCTTGCGTTCGACCACCCCATTCTGCTGTGGAGTTTTTGGTGCTGCAAACTCCTGGTATACTCCTTTTTCATCACAGAATGTTGTAAATTGCGAGTTCTCAAACTCACGACCATGATCAGATCTTATGCAAGATATTCTAGCATCAAACATATTAGTAACACGAGAAAACATATTTCTAAATACCTCAAATGTTTCAGATTTTTCACGTAAAAAATAGGTCCATGTGAATCTGGAAAAATCATCTACCACAACTAATACATACATTTTCCCACCAATGCTTTCAACTTCCATGGGTCCTACAAGATCCATATGTAGAAGCTCAAAACATCGGTTGGTCCCAAAGTGTTGTTCATGGTGTTGTAAAGCAGGATGTGAGGCATGTAGTTATTTTCCTCGTTGACAGTCTCCACACACGATCTGGTCTGCATTCCCAAGTTTGGGTAGACCTCTAACTGCATCCATCTTGATCAACCTGGCAAGATTTCAAAAGTTAGTATGGCCTAATCGTTTGTGCCAGAGTATAACATCATCAACTTGAGCCTTGTTGCATTTTAGGTTATCAGTCATGTAACAATTATCTGATGACCTTTGACCCGTCATGATACACAAGTTTCTGTTATTGTATACTTCACATGCATCTTTAGTGAATTTTACAAGCATGTTACCATCACACAATTGGCTTATGCTAATCAGATTTGCCATAAGTCCTTGTACATGATAGACATTTGTTAAAGCAGGCAAACCGGGAACATTAAGTGTACCTTTCCCTATGATTTTACCTTTTGAACCTCCACCGAAGGAAACATTTCCTCCATCATAAGTCTCATAGTTGGAAGGAAATGTTTTGTTATCTATCATGTGACGTGAGCATCCGCTGTCAAAGTACCAAGAACCTGAAATGTTAGTCTTTAATGCTGTGTAGACAACATTGCATGTAAGATCAGTTTTCTTTACCCACATCATTTTGGGTTGCTGAGACAACACAGAATATGACTTTTCATCCCTTTGTTTTTGATAACAAAAAGGTTTTATGTGTCCTGGTTTGAGACAGTAATGACATATATATTTCCTTCTATCACTACTACAAAAATGCTAATAGACAAGGGTTTTTAACCCTTGTCGTAGCCTGTCCTAGACCCTTGTCATAGGTGGTGTTGTCGTATCTTCTCGCTCATAGACAACGGTAATATAACCGTTGTCGTAAATATTTACAACAACGGCTAAGACAAGGGTTTCTGGAACCGTTGTTGTATTTAATAAAAATTCGCTCATAGACAACGGTTCTTAAAACCGTTGTCGTAGGTCTTGTAAAAACAGTTTATAAAACCGTTGTCGTTGAGTTATAAGACAACATTATATTTTTGAACCTATTGCTAAAACTAATAAAATAAATATTAAATTGAAATGAAAACATCAAATACGTAAATATTTAAAATTAAATTACTAATATAAATAATTTAACATAAAAGCATATTGCAATATTCAAGTTTAATCCTAAACATAAGTACATGGTCCCAAACATAAATAAACCTAAAATACTTCAAGCTCAAATATAATACTTCATCCTGTGCTTTGCAACTTCCTACTGTTCAGGCCTAAACAAATTGCTTGCTCTCAGACTCAAAATATATATGTGGCCTAAACAATTATATATCAACAAAACTACCTTTACCATATCAAAAAATAAAAAATAAAATCAAGAGGTTTCTAACCATCTGAACCTGAAGATGTTATCAAAGTCCTCTTTATCTCCCAACACCGTAACAGTTGGAGATGAGAACTGTTTCTAGAATGAAGCGATTCGACGACGGCCAGCAACCTCGTCGGAGGATTTAGAATAGTTCTAAACTCATCTTTATCTTATTCTGTTTCCATTTAGGCAGCTTGTGAAAAGCACTCTATAAAGAGACATCTATAAAGTGGGACAGGGTTGGGGATAGTTCGCAGATCAGTGAGATACTAAGTACCTTGCTAAAGTACCGATAAAGTAAACAATCCTTCAGCAGACTACACATGCCATAATAATATAGCAAATTGGACATCACCTGCAAAATACACATTCTCTCAGTTTTTATCCATGATACTAAGTTGACACATAAAACTGATTGAAAACCTGAGAAATGAAACCTTATTGCACAGCCATTCTTTCCAAGAAGGAGCTTTACATAAAGGAGAAACAAGTATCAAACCAAGAACTCGCTCCCTAAACTTCATCTGGTAGCATATGTCTCTCAGCCAAATGAAGAAAAAAAAAGAAGAAAAAGAGATAATTTTAAAACAGATCCAAGTGCTACGTACAACAAATAAGGTGAGGATGTAAGCACCAGCCATTACACCCATTCACATAACTGCACCAAGCCTGGAAAAAAAATTAGATGTCGTGCTATCAGGGACATATTTCTAATGATATTTCTGATCAGTAGCAACAAGAGGATAGAATTTAAATGTAAAACCCAAACAAGCAGTAAAGTAAATATAGGGGAAGAAAATACAGTAGACATACTTAAAATAGTTGAGCACTTCTAGAATTTGATCAGCTAAGTTACTGAGAGAAGGCACCGGATTATCGGCACAAATTACCCCAGCTCCCAACTGCAAGAACTCTTACCAGAGCCCAAGTTAAATATCAAGTGAGCTAGATTTGTTCAATGTAAAGTAGAAAGGTGAAGAAACAGTTGGAAATAAATTGAGCCATCGAAATTCACACATAACTAGACTAATTAGCGGACCTCATGCCCTGGAGGACTAATATGGTAAACACAGAAATTGTGAAGCAGCAAAGTTGCAGCTTCTGGACAAAAGAACAATCCCTGGAAACAGGACATATCTGCAAGAAAAAAAATTAAAAAACGAGAGTATATACTTATTTGACTTTAGAGAGAGAAGAAAACAATGTGCTAGTAAAATTTGGCAAAGCAAACATGTAAATGGATACAAGTGACTACCAGGGTTAACTCAAAACTCACGATTTAAAGCTAAATCAGGATAAGTGACTAAAGCTGGCTTGTCAGGATCTCCATATACTATAACAGAAACAGAGCCACTCCCAGTCTGAACAATATGTTCCTGATCCAAGAATATCAACAATGGATAATAAGAAATTGCCAACATTCGATATTCATCAAAATAACTGTTGACATGTGAATATTTGATCATCTAAACAGAAAAATGTGGCGAAAGAGTCACATTGATTTCTTGAGTGATCATCCTTCAGGAATAGTTTGCTATCTTTATGTAAAGAGTTGACATGTGAATTTTACCCACTTGTTTATCCAGATTTTATATTGTAGTTGATATATAATTTGTTGTTTATTTAGATTAATTTTTTTTTAAATTGCACATCCAAAAGAGTATGGCACTGAATGAAAGTCCTATAATGCTGACAATTATGAAATCTAATACAATGTTGACAGCTTCTAACCGCTAGCAAAAGAAACAGACATAATAACAGCCTGTACTAAGCTATAATTTCAACTAGAAAGTGACACCTTTCACAAGATGCTTCAGATGCTCAGTTATTACCAATGACATTGAAGAACCAAACACTTACAAGAAAGATCGATAGAACCAACAGAATAAAATCTCTAAGAACAATATCTAACAAACCTATTTTTAATTAGAGTCCAACTTCCATTGGCAGACAAACAAATTCAACATTCCTAGAAGTTCTTAATTAAATCCGCATTCAGCAATGCTACTCGTTTCATCTCGTAATTTGCTAAGAATTAAAGGAAACTTTATATTTAAAGAAAGCAAACGGTAATGTTGTCTTGCCAATAGCGGAAATGCAATGAACAGATGATGATGAGATCCACTTATAAGAAAATCCGGAGCTACTAAGTTCTTTTCTAACAGCACTGAAAAAATCTAGCTGAGAGAAAAATAAAATGGCTTGTGTAAAAAAAGAAAAAGAAAAACTAGAATGTCAAGAAAATTCCCCAAGAACGCTAGCGTCGAGCAAACAGATTAGATAGAGAAACAATAAGCTGATAAAAAAAAAATAGTACCAGACACAGAACAATAGTGTTCCAATTCTGGCCAAAATACATACCATCATCTCTCTATCTCTAAACCACAACAATATACCGTAAACTGGAAGTGACAGAAAGGAGCTCAACTAGTAACCGGAAATAGATAGAATCAAACCTTTCCGCCGAGATAAATCGTGTCGGTGTCGAGGCAAACAGAATCGGTGCTCAGTTCAGCCATGGCTTCTTCACACACAACACACACAACTTATTCGCTCCTCAGAAATTATCATCCATAGACACGAAGAAGCGCATTAAAGCAATGAACAAATAATATTTAAGCATTGTATATTTAAGGAAGATCATATAACATTTTCATTTCGTCTACAAGAAATAGTCATGGTATTTAAGCTTTCAGTAGGTTATTATATTTTATATCACCCCATTTCTAAGAAAAATGAAATAATAATAACAATACTAATAGTATATCATCTGAGTTGTTTAACGGCAGTCGGAAGGACCCTTAAGCTACAATCGGAGTTGGTCTCATTTCAAAGGCTGCTAGCCTGCTATTTCGCATCTATGTTCAAAACTTACTTAAAGATTTTCACAAGACTTCCGGACAACTTTCACTTGATTTTACAAAGACTTCTACAAAATATGAGAAGACATCCTAGCTAGGCCATCATTTTCAAGGATCTTGCACCTTGTGTATTGTGATAGTATCAGTCACAAGAAAATTCAAGAATCTTTAAGTATATCTTCATTCTCTCAAATTCCAATTTAATACAAAACACATCATCTTTCTGCAAGTTATCTGCCTAAAGCTTTAAGCCTCTCAAATCTTTTCCAAGAGGAATTTCTTCAAAGTTCAAACACCAAAACTCGGAAATGAACACAACAGTTCAGTAAGGTATAAAATCCTACATTTCCCAAGTCCGTTTTTTCTTCTAGTAGGTCTTAAATTCTACACTAATCGAATAGGGACTGAAACAATATATCAACAACTTAAAGATCCACGATAATTTTGTATTCGCTGCACTAAACTAAACCAGAGCAACCAATTTGTTCCCAACATTTCTACAAAGTTCTCAGACGCCAATACAGTTAGTATAAATGTATAATCCACGTTCTTACAACTTGAATAAATAAGAGAATGACAATGAAAATCCTAATTTCTACATTTGAACCAGAAATCTAACTGAGTCAAACCTGGGGACGAGTCTGGTCTTAGAATCCGAAACTTGTTATCTTGGAGTTCTGGAGCTTCTAATGATAAAGCTTGAGAATGGCGCCCGGCACCTCTTTGCGATCTGCTGCAGACTGCCAATTGCGGTGTACAGACGGGAGTGAGAGATAAAGAGTAAAAGTGATCGAAATGTTAAGATAAAGAGAGCGAGCGCTGGCAATTTGGCGACCAGGTGACGCACTCCTTCAGTTCAGCAACGGACATCTTCTTTATTTCTCAACGATAATCAATCTAGCACTTAAGCTTCATTTGAACCGTAAAAGCAGCATTTTCAACACAATTGGGAATGGAATAATGTGATTAGAGAAAAAGCTTGGGGAATTGGAGGAGTGGGTAGGGTTGGGCGTCGAGGCTGCGGGAGGAGGAGGTGTGGAAAGGCGGTGGACTCTACAGATTTAGGTTTTGACTGTTTCTAAAATTATGAAACCCGCCTAATTAGTCATTTGGGGAAGATATGGGTTATGGTATACATCTTTTAGTCTAGTTGATCAATCTGTGAAGTTAAATTCCCCAAATAATAGGTTCGATCCCATTTGAGCGCAACTTTCATTTTTATTGTTTATCATACTCTTTTCCAGAAAAATTGTAGGGTGGTAAACCAGACTACGACAATAGTTTAACGACAAGGGTTCAACATAGTATTGTCATTGAGCACTACAACAACGGGTATACCACAACGGCGTGAAAAAGCGTTATCGCATAGTGGGATTGAATATAAGACAACGCTATAACAACAACGGCTAAAAAATACGTTGTCGTATATATAAACGACAACACACCTACGACAACGGTAAGTAAAAACCGTTGTCTATGAGCGCATTTTCTCGCTCATAGACAACGGTTTTGATTACGACAACGGTTTTTTCCCCTACAACAACGGTTTTATTTATAAACCGTTGTCTTTTTGGTGTTGTTGTTGGCCTTTTTTCTTGTAGTGTATGTCTTTTACCCTTTTTCTTACCTTTCTTACCTTTTCCTGCTCGAGAGATGCTTTGTTTTGACGGTGTTGATGAGTCTGCGAACACAACATCTGCTTTGGTATTGGATGCTTCTCCTGCCGATGTGGAGCCACGACACAACACAGTTGGTGCAGCATATCCGAGGCCTCTTTTGCTTGGGTTTGCGCTGTCCATGATCTCTTGAAGCGTATAAGTACCCGTATTCCACTTGCGTATGGTCAGTTCAGCCTCTTCAAGTTGGGACTTTACTTTGGTGAGCTCTATGTCACGTTGTGTGATCAACGCCTCCTGTTTTGCTTGAACTTCCTTGAGTCGTGTTACCTCAGTTGTTGCGGTCAGCAGATCTCTTGCTTGATGTTTCCATTTCCCCAACAACTCATCATACAACCTTTTTAACCCTTGAATTATTGAGAAGGCATTGTTGTCACATTCTTCAGCACCGGGGGGATCTATGTCGTCCTCAACACTTCCTGTACCATCAACAGAGGCATTTAAACAAAATAATGTAGAGTAATAGTTAGAGTCATACCTTTCTGAAAATATGTCAGCCTCTGCGTGTTGGCCTGATTTGTCTTGAGGAGGCATAGTTACATGAAGCGCTACGTTCTCAAACAATTTCTCATTAATATCTTCAAAAAATTCATGCTCATCATAATTCCAAGATACCCAATAAGATTTACCCCTTTTTCGAAGTGTGTTTGGCACACTGATTTGCAAAGTGTCCAAAACCTCCACATTCATGACATTGTACGCTGTCAAGTTTAGAGGAACTGAATTTGAATACTTTGTTGTGAGAAGTGTTCCTAATAGGGGGTTTTCTTTGATTGTTGTCGGTCTTTGGGGGTTCATAGTACTCCAGACGTGGTACATCTCGCCCCTTGGGTTTTTCTTTTGTCTTGTCACGATTGAATCCTCTCACCATACGATTAAATTTCCTGGTGATCATGGCGACATCGTCTCCTTCATGGATTTCTTCCACTTCTTCGGATTCACTAGAGTCCATTAAGTCCATTAGCTTGCTGCATGAAGGTGACGATTGTGAGCCCGCAGTGAGAGCCATTATTTTCTTCTTGGTGTAGGTGCCTCTTGCTTCTAAATTCATCTCATAGGTTTTGAAAGAATTCATGAGGTCTGTGAACTCAAGTGCATTCACACCTTGTGCTGTTTCAATGGCTGTTACCTTCATATCAAACCTAGGTGGCAATGTGCGAAGTGCTTTGGAGACAAGAACTTTGTTGCTCAGTGGGTCTCCTAGATCTTGACACTCGTTTGAAATGTCAAGAATCCTTTTTCATGTAGCTAGAGATATCTTCATCTTCCTTCATCTTCATATTCTCGAATTGAGAGGCGAGAATACGTAGACGTGACTGCTTGACGCTGTTGTCACCCTCACAGTGCCTTTGGAGAATATCTCAAGCATCTTTCGCACGCATACAGTTCTTAATTAGTTTGAACATGTTTGTGTCGACTGCTGAGATTATAGCATTCAGTGCTCGATCATCAAATGTGGCAGCTTCAATTTGATCACGTGACCAGGAGCTTTGTGGTATTGGTACTACATCACCGTCTGCGTCAGTTTGTTTTGGTGGTGACCACCCATTCTCCACAGACATCCATGCTCTTCTGTCTAGAGACTTAATGTAAGAGCGAGTACGTGTCTTCCAATAAGAGTAATTCGAGTCATTCAAGATTGGAGGTCGAAATGCTCTAGTGCTATTTGGATCCATCGTCGCATTAGAGTCGTGATACGGTCAGGACCACACTCAGTGTGTCGAGTGATGGCTCTGATACCACTTGAAAGTGTATCAAACTACTCTAAGTCAATATGCGGAAGCGAAAGTAGAAGACACGAGATAATTTTTGTGCAGGTTGTGTTAACGAACAACCTACACGGCAGCCTTACAGCCAAAAAGGAATTACCAAAAACAAGTGTTATGCTCTTACAATGTTGACCACCACAACAACAGTAACACTCTTACTAAACTACTAAAACGTATGATCTTAAAGACTAAGAATCATACACACTAAAACTATGAAATTAATCTGCAAACTTGTCTATCTAACTGAAAACCGAACTAGATATATATAGATAGACTTCATTGGCTTTGGATCTTTGAATATCGTAACTACTGGCCCATGTGTTCCTTAATTCTCGCTTGTTTGTTATACTCCGCAATCGTGCCTGGAATTTTGGAACAGATTTAATGGTTAGTTGACTCCTTGAATTGTGGAACTGAAAGTCTCCACTCGGCACTTCAGGCTTTCAACTGCCAAAACTTGGTCTTCCCACCATTCTTCATGAGTCTACTCAGCATGCCAAGTCATCAAGATTCCACGTGGCAGTCGAACTGAACATCATTGTTATGTTGCGCCAGATGCTTAAGTCAACATATCTGTGAAGAACACAAAAACACACAACT
This sequence comes from Leonotis leonurus, assembly GCA_026898415.1. Classification (NCBI taxonomy): domain Eukaryota; kingdom Viridiplantae; phylum Streptophyta; class Magnoliopsida; order Lamiales; family Lamiaceae; genus Leonotis; species Leonotis leonurus. Next base: position 1,278,911 of record JAPKLX010000024.1, on the reverse strand, counting down.
GTTAGGTCACTCTTCCAAACATCAAAATAGAAATACCTAACAAACTCCTCCTATTTTTGTGCCTTCTTCACAACACCCTTTATTTCACGAGAGCTCCCCCTAAATACATTATTCCTGCAAAACAATTTCCAACACAAAACAGCAATATCGACAATAAAGCAGTATTACATCAGCATTATCAAATATCACAGTCATAACACATAGCAACAATCAACATTCATCCTATTAGCAGGTAAATATCAGAGCATCAAAAATACGGGAGCAAAATATCATCATCCACCATTCGTAAACAGAAAAAGTAAATTGTTTGTTTGTTTTGTTTTCGACCACATTCGGTCCCCTCACAGTATTTCATTTTCATCATTTGCTGCCTCTTCTTCCTCGTCTCCTCCCTCCTCCTCATCTTCTGCGGCTTCAACAGCTTCACCCTCTGCTGCTGCGGCGCGGTCTCCCCCTTGTTGTGAAAGAAGGCATGCCTGAAGGGACGGCACGAGCCCAACTAGGGTAGACAGCGCACCAATCAACTGCTGTACAGTTTGTGGGGGCAGCTGAATCCCGGGGGTATCAAAGAGAGGGGCATCAGGGTTACGCCATGGAAGGTCAGCCACCTTGCTCTTGTTAAAAAGAGAAGGGTGGATGGTGTACAGTGGAACTGGTTCAGCTTCATGGCTACTGAGGACGGACGTGAAACCTTGATGGGTGAGGACCCTGCAAATAAGAGAAGGGAATGGCATAGAGGAAATCTGAGATTTTGTAGAGAGAGCAGCAAGTTGATCAAATACGATGCGTCCCAAGTTGCAAGGTTTGTTGAGCCCCACAAGGTACAGTAGCACTCCATGCTGTTGAGTGACAACAGTGGAATTGGATGACACAATCCAATTATATGTTAAGACCTTGTATAGGACGGAGTAAAGGTGCGACAGCCACGAGGTCTTCATAGGCTGAGCCCATTTTGACCGTTTGCCGCCGGTAATTACCTTGGCAACAGCATCCAGATCAGAAATAATCTTGCCCTCAACTTTTGGCAAGCCAAGGGTAGTGTTAATGGCATCCGCCGTAAAATCAAAGATGGAATTATAAAGGTAGACTTTCCCAAACTTAGCCGAAGAACGATCACCGAAAGAAGAATGCAGGTTGCAGTAAAAATGGCGTACTACAGTATTGACAAAAGGAGGGATGTTGAAAACTGTACCCAGAAGTCCTCGTGTACGGAAGAAAGCAAGCAGATTATGGTCCTCGAAGCTGGTCTCCTCCACAGTTCGTTCACTCACACAGGGAAGATTTCAGAGACGTTTCCACTTCACAGCTGCCGGTTCGTCATAGAATTGAAGGTTGCGCCTGTTCCGCTTCCAAGGGAGAATCGGGCCCATCTGAAGTGGGGAAGAAGGGGGGGCATGCTTGATTTGGAAAGAAACCCGAATAATACTTCAAACATAACCATTAATATATAAACGAGAAGACTCGCAATTCAAATCGATGCAAAAAGATATTCGATGTCAGAAGTTGAGGCTCACAATCCTAATTCTATCAAATAGAATAACATAACCAGAGTCATTAGAAAGTTATAGATCGACAGACGAACTATACTTGACAAAAGGGAATATCATAGCGGAAGCAATTCATAAAATCAACCAGATGATAACAACACCGCCTCAGCTCAACCCGTCACCATCGGCACTTAACCTGAAAACATTTGAAAACAATTTGCGGGCTGAGTACTAGTGTACTCAGTGGGCTATGCATTTTATAAACAGTTTTATAAAATATAAACATTTTTATCCATTCATGAACAACATACCTTAGAAGGTTTCAAACGCAAAGTACTTCTAAGCATGTTAAAGCATTTATCATTTTCATTCGTTGTGCACAGTTATGTACATTCTAAAGTTACTCTTACTTTGGCCCTGGACCTCTTGCCACTGTCGAGCCCATTTACATCCAGACTTCGGGTTGAAACCCATAGAGTCTATTGAGCATTTAGATTTCGGGTTGAAACCCAGAGAATCCCTTTTTGCTTTTGGATTTCGGGTCGAAACCCAAAGAATCCCATTAACATTACAGCAGCACACAATGGAGATCAACCCATTGCACTACTACCCATCGTGTACACAGTTTTCGACTAATGTGTTAGGTAAAGACGAAAGCCTCGATCGATTAACTTCAGAGCATTAAACTTAGTTGAACGTACATTAAAACATGACATGGATAACATTTCATTTTTCAATATCAGAGCTTATATACCTCAAACATAATTTTGAGAAAAATAAACCCACCTCTTGGAATAAATCCGTAGCTTTAAACCTCCCTTGAGTTTAGAAAAGTCGAGCTAATCCTCACGTTAAATTTCTCTTACACATTGTACTTGACCTTCACATAATACTTAGAAACCTTAGAATCTAAATAAATCTATATCTAATTAAAAGCTAATAAATAGCTCTTAGAGTTTTATATCCTTTCTATTTTCTATAAACGAATTTTGGATGTTCTCCAAAAATCTTAGCTTGTTTTATAGCATTTAATAAATTAAAGCTATCATTACTCGTTTAAATCGAGATAATTAAATCCTATAAAATTATTTGGGAAATAAATATCAATTTTCCACTTTTAAATCGTTATTTACATTGAGATTCAACTCTTGATCTTTATTAATTAATTAATAATTCATAATTAAATAATTATTCCAATTAATAATTATTAATCAAATCTTACTAAATTGATTAATCAAGATTAATTAAATTAAATCATTACATTAAGTAAATTATAGGTCTAAATGTTAAATAAAGATTCATTTAAGTTAATTGTTTAGGCCCATGTTGGGAACCCCATAAATTTATATTGGTTTTGATGATGCAACTCGAAACTACACTTTGTTG
>JAPKLX010000024.1:1193485-1261038 GCA_026898415.1 Leonotis leonurus | reverse complement strand
GGGGAAGACTTTTATGTTTCTTTATAAGTTGGGTAGGCTTACTTTGTAAGATTTGTAATGAATGGTTAGATAACATTCCTTTCTTTTCTTTATATATGTTATAACTTAAATTTTGTTCCTTTGAAATTAGATAAATGTGTCCATTTAGTTTATTAAATAAGTACAATCATTCTACTTAAATCGATCCGTTTTGAAATTCGAATATAAATCGTTATCCGATTTAAATTCATAACCTAAAATGAAACTCAACATCGGAGTTTTAAAATTCTTAATGGATATGAGAACTCTAATATAGTAAACTCGATTAATACGATGATTAAAAGAGTGAGGCATGACAAGCGTACTGGCCAAGGGTAGTGTACACATAAGTCGTGGACTGTGAGCCCGTTGGGCCGGTTCCGGTGAAGGGATGCGTTTGCGGAAGGTGGTCACCTTCCCCAGCGTAGTTACAGATATGGATAATACAGAAATGAAAGAAAACGGATCCGTACCAAGTTTATGAAAGGAAAATGAATGTTTAGTGTTCACAAGCATTTACGTAAAATCTTGTGAGATACTGTTATGATGCATGATGATAAAATGTTTTAGGCATAACCCACAGAGTACATCAAGTACTCAGCCCTGCTTGTATTTCTAAACACTTGTAGGTTGAGCAATGGGGCGATGGCAGTGGTGTTGAGAGGTTGTTGCTTGTAGTTGAGTATTCAGAGATAATGCATAATATCATATATGTGTTAAGTACTCTATCTTCCGCTGCGATACTTTGTCTTCTATTGATTTTTCCTTTGTGACTACGAACCTTCGAATTATACTTTGGTACTTTGTCTAGGTTGTGTAGTACTTTAAACCTTTGAGAATGTGTACTACCTTCATGAAATGTTTGAGATTTCGAGCCATTGAACTTTCTTAACATATACGAAGAGACCCATCTATTCGTTATTATTCTTCAGTTATCATTGGTTTCCTCGTTGTTTCCATTTCTATCTCGTTTCTTTGATCCAATCCCGAGTCACTCCCCGATTGATCATCCGTCCTTTGGAAATTGGGGCTGTGACAATTTCACTACTGCTCATGAGCTTTTGAGTTTCATGGATGCATATTCAGGGTACTATCAAATTCTCATGCACCCAACTGATAAGGAGAAGACATCTTTTATTGCTAACATGAGCATATTTTTCCATAACGTTATGTCATTTGGACTAAAGAATGCAGGCACCATTTACCAGCGGTTAAGTTAACATGATGTTTGTGTTGAATCAAATCAATTAATTCATGTTTTAACACCATAACTATATCATGATAATTCGAGAACTATTAAATCACATCGAAAGCACTAACCTAAACTTGTCATCGTCAAACTGAAGAGTGGACTCGGTGTTGGTCTCTGTTTTGTGTATTGTAATTCTCTGATAAGGAAGAAGAAGTATGCATGAGAACATCCCAACTACTTCTTAGGGACCTAACCATTTAAATAATATTAACCCTATTTATGATTTATCCCCTCATCAAATAATAAATATCACTTTTGGTATATACATATATTATAATAGCACTATATATTAAATATGTGTGCCCACAATTATTAGATTTATCTAACAATCTATATCCATATATGATTAAAGTAGTTTTTGTCATATCAAGCATGACTAAACTCATCAATAATCAATGGTAGTACGAAAATCAGATACAATATTGTTTAACCCAATGTTTGTTTTGTGCGCATGTTATTATTGTCGTGATTATCTTGTATTTTTTTGAGTCTAGTGAATTTTTTGTGCTCGAATCATATTTTTTTTTATCATATTGCAAGTTTGTAAGTTCAAATGTGTGATTCAAGGGAATGTGACTCGAAAATATCGAATGACTCACAAAGTGATGTCAAGTGCTCACACAGATGTGGCAAGATGTCAGTGGCAGCTTACACCACAACGATTGTTGACTTGTCCTGTCGTATTTACACATGGGAGTTCGATTTGGCGATTATCTGGAGTTCTTTTACTGAAAAATTTCATCCATCCTGAGGCGAGTTTGACCTGGAGAAACACCAACCTAGATTAATTTGTTTTTCTTTCATTTTTTTTTCGATTTTCATTCAGTCCTGTTAGACATTATAACACCCATTTTGTTAAAATTATTTTGATCGAAAATTTTTATTACTTTGATATTGAGTTTGCTTCATGTAATTTTAGCTATCTCATTTCAATTTCATAATGTTGTGTTAGTTTTTCAGGTTATGTCATTTGTATATTAGATTGTGCTTCATATCATGTTGTGTTTACCTCTACTTGATTTCAATTCACGCTCTGCTAGATTTTGTTTGATTTGTTTAAGTAATTATCATTTATAATTAGTTTGCATTCTACCTCTTTAGCTAATTATTCTAGTTAGTGATCGTAGAATTAGCAAATTCAAATATCAATCTCTTTAGAGTTTTATGATTTTATTTTCTTTGTTGTGATTCAACCAAATGTTTGTCCTATTTAGTCTTCCTGTGAATTGGCTTGAGTTTGACTTGCTATTCCTAAAACAATCTCATTTATTACGAAAGACTTAGGTATTTTAGGTCGAAATAAATATCGATTTTCGAATGGTTCTCTTTAAACTTAAGCGAGGTCACAAAAAAAGAGAATGTATATAACTTTTTTTCTTCTGATCATAAGTTAACTATAAACATAAATGTTTGAAATATCAATAAGCAAATAAAATACAAGCTCCCACTAAATCATGATATCATAAAATAATACAACACTCATACGAGCTATATGTTCATGAAAGACCTTAGGTCGTAAACACCTTTAGTGAATGGATATGTTGTCATGGAGTTTGTCTCAATATGCTCAATAGATATTTGTTTATTCTAAACCTTTTTTTCATAACTAGGAACTTTATGACAATATTCTTCGACTTAGAAGAGTTCCTGTTGTTGGAAGACAACACTATTGACTTATTATCACAACATAACTTGAGCGGTTTTTCCACATTGTCAAAAAGGAATCCGTTAAAATTAGTTCTGAACCGGAACCGTGTAACTTGATTCCCGATTAATTCGATTATGGTTCCATTTTCCAAAACCGGCAGTTCCCATTTTGAATTGTGGAACCATACAATTTTTTTTATTATAAATTTTATATATTGTTTTGGAAAACCAAAATTATAAATTATAAAATATTAATTAAATGTTAAACATTGAGTTTAAAATTGTAAAAATAACATTAAATATAAGTTATTTTTTCTTTTTACAAATTATATATTGGTTGTATTTTATTATTTAGTAGAAGCTGTCTTTTAATGTTCGAAATGTGAAACTGCAGAACCAGTTCGAAATGTGAAATTGCGGAACCAGCGGTTTTAGAACTGAACTGAGAATCGTGAAACCGAACCGAAATCGAAATCGAAATCGTTTAAAATCTTTCATAGTTTGATTCTGATTCTGGATTTTAGAATCATATAACCGCCGGTTCGATTCAGTTCGAATCAGGAACCGACTGTGAACACCTCTAATAGTGCCCAACAACTAGAGCAACAACTAGTATTCAAAAGCCTATAAATACTCTAGTCAATATTCTAGAAAGTTTATGGAAAATTTACTAGTTAGAACTCTGCAGAAATATCTACACATAATATCCAATGAACAAAGTGCTCGAAATCTTCAAGAATTTTACAAACTCTTCACTAGCAAAATTTCTAAATTTGAAATCACCATTCAAAGCCTCAACCATTCTAATCTTGAAACTTAGAAATCATAGAACTATACCTTATCTATGAGATATACTATAAAATTAGTTCTAGTTATTCCCTCATAGCTTAGTTTATTAAACTTTGATAGTGAAGAAATATTATCTAGTTTACTATGTAAGTTGTAAAGGTCACGACCCATTAATTCGTGCAAGAGACATGTCCAAAACTAGGTCTCACAATACCTGATTGACCTTCCTAGATCAGGTTACTTAGTTGATCTGTCCACACCAGGTCACTACCATCAGTCGATACAATCGACTTGCTTCTCTTCTACCTTTTAGTTTTTAGTGAGCTGGATGGTCCAGACATTACGACATTGAGTTGTCGAACTAATTGGACATACTATCTTTGCTTCTATTGATTATTTGTACATTCTCATTAATGCAATTGTTTTATCCAATTTTTGGTCTCGTTTATCTCACATATTAGGTTTATAATGTTAATTTTGGTCGTTCGATTGATGCTTTGGCTTTCCAATATTACATTATAAGTAAAGATCAGAAAAACGGAGTTAACTAAGCTCGAGAAGAGAAACAAGGACGAAAATGGCACAAAAGAGGAGAAATTGTGTCTAAGGCTGAGCGCGGGGGTAGCGAGCGCTACCCCCCTAGCGGTCGCTGGCCATCAAGGCATGGAACGGACAGAGAGCGGGGTTAGCGACCGCTACCCCCTAGCGGCCACTGCCCTTTGCTAAGAGAAGAGAAGATAGAAAGGGGGGGCTTAGCGACCGCTACCCCCTAGCGGCCGCTAGCCCCCTTCGGCTCATTCCAAGAGACAGAGAGTCAGGGTAGCGAGCGCTACCCCCTAGCGGGCGCTACCCTGGCGGAATTTTTCTCTCCTATTTAAACTCCCACCCGCGAACCATCTTGTACACTTTTACAGATTCTAGGGTTTTAGACCACGAGAGAAAACACAGTAGTATATTATTTTCCATTCTGTAGTTCATTCTATATTTCGTTTTGTGGATTCGTTCGTGATTCAAACCCTGAGACCTTTTAAATGCATTATTTTCCATTTAATTCATGAGTTCTTATTGCTTTCTTATTTGATTTATGTTTTTCTTTCTTGTTGCTTTCTTCTTCATTAATTTCCAATTATTGATTCTCAATCCTTCGTTCATGTTAATTAATCAATTTGAAGCATGTCAATATTACTTTCCTTTAATTCTATGTTCTTAGGTTTAAGATTTAATTGCCTTCTTAATTCTTGCCTGGGTAATTCGTTTCTCAATTCCTTTAAATCAACTCGCCTAGATAATTAATTAGATTAGTTAATAATCACAAAAACCCTATTTCTTTAATTGCTTTTTGTTCTGTAACGTAGATGAAGCTCTGTTTAGCCTTCCTTGAGAATACGACTTGGGTTAGCTTATTAATCTATAATGATATCGTTCTCTTACAAGTAACTTAATAAAATAAGTTGAAACAAAATATTTGGCATCGTTGTCGGGGAAGGCTTTAGGCATTTATTTGTGTTGCTTTTTCTTTTTCTTTTATTTTATGTTTATTTATCCCTTTTGCTCCCGCAAGGTACGTTTGATCTTCTTTTGGTTTGTGTATGCTAGGTCGCCGAAGCTTGAGACAAGAGTTGGTGCCCTACGTTGACAACATCAATATGAGAATCACTGCACCAGAATGGCAATATCTGAGCCGTGCCCGATTTGTGGTGATCTCACTCACGATGAGAATCACTGCACCAGAATGGCGGAGATGACTTATGAAGGAGAGGTGGAAGTCTACGCTGCTTAGGGATTTCCACCACGCCTGCCATTCAATCAACATCTAGTCCAGTAGACTTCAGGATGGAGAGCGCATAACAGCTCACATGGAAGGGGCCGACTCAAGGACAAGGATCGAATTTTCCTGCTCGACGAGCGCCTCCACAGCAGTACTACTCACCTCAGCATGAGTATTATCCACCACAACAACCATAATACCCATCTCAGCTAGGGTATTATCCACCTCCACCGCACTATCAGCCGCCGCCGCCTCAGTTTCAACAGTTGCCACAGCCGCCGCTGCCTCAGTTTTTGTAGCTGGCACCGCAGTTCCAGCCACAATTCTCACCTGCACCGTGAGCAGCCGCACAGCCTAAATCATCTCTAGAAGACAACCTAGAAGCTTTCATGCAAGAGAGCATGTTAGCTAGAGAGGCTCAAGAGGCTACCATCAAATGCCTTGAGAGCCAAGTGGGGCAGATCTCTAGAGCAGTTAATCAGATGCAGCAGCAGCAGCAGCAAAAAGGGAAGATACCAGGCCAGGGACACTCAGCACAACAGCTACATGATATTACTATTCTACATAGTGGTAAGCAAGTGGAAAAAAAAGTGGTCATGTCTGAGGATGAGACAGACAGAGTGGTGGAGGATATCGAAAAAAGGAATGAGCTAGAACAACCGGCCATTCAATTGCACAAAATGGCGAACCCGTACAAGCCACCGATTCCCTTTCCAAGCAGGCTGAAGAATGAGAAGCTTGAGAAGCAGTTCGCAGACTTTTACAAGATGTTGTCTCAAGTGCACGTGAACCTGCCGCTTCTCGATGTTATTCGCAATGTACCGGCGTACCTGAAGTTCTTCAAGGAGTTTGCCTCCAAGAAGAGGAGATTTGCAGACGACGAGTTTATGATGGTGTCTAAGGTAGCCAGCTCTATCATGCAACAGCCTCTTCCTCAGAAGCTGCGAGATCCATGTAGTTTCGTTATCACCATCGTTTTAGGGAATGGTAAGACTGTAACAGGTATGCTTGATTTAGGTGATGGTATCAACCTTATGCCTTACTCGATTTTTAAGGAATTAGAGTTAGGTGAGTTGAAACCGACACACATGAGTTTACAGTTAGTTGATCATTCTGTTAGATATACTGGAGGTATTATAGAGAATATTTTTGTTAGTGTTGGTGGTTTAATTGTGCCTATGGATTTTGTTGTTTTAGAGATAGGTGATTTGCATGAGAATGGGTGTGATCATACTTTGTTGCTAGGTAGACCTTTTATGGCAACTACTAGCACTTTGATTGATGTTAAGAATGGTAATATACAGATATCGGTGTTAGGAGAGACAGTTTCTTTTTCTGTGCATAAGCACAAAGCAATGCCTTCTATTAGTTCTATTTAGGATTGTTCTTTCATTGATTCTATTGATGCCTTGGCCGAGATTTCTTTTGTGCAGGATTACAATTTGGAGGAGATCTTCGAGGGATTGGCCGACATGGAGGAGAGACTACGATTGGAGGTTCAGTTCGCGAAGACACCTCCATTGAAGCTGGCGAATCCAACTACACCTAAGAAATTGGAGTTGAAGGAGCTCCCTGCGAATCTGAAGTACGTGTTTCTCGAGGAGAACGAGCAGAATCCCGTGATTATTTCGGCTAATCTTACTGACGTCCAACAGACTCAGTTAGTAACTGTGCTAAAAAAGCACAAGTTAGCCTTCAGATGGAGTCTAGCAGACATTCGAGGTATTAGCCCGGCAATGTGTATGTATATGATTCAGCTTGCCGATGACACCCTCCCGAAGAGGGATGGACAGCGACGACTTAACCCCATCCTGATGGAGGTCGTGAAGAAAGAGATCCTTAAACTTTTAGTTGAAGGGATCATCTATCCGATCGCCAACAGCGAATGGGTGAGTCCATTCCATGTCGTGCCCAAAAAAGGTGGGATCACGGTGAAGATGAACAAGAAGAAGGAGCTTGTCCCCACCAGACCTGTCACCGGATGGAGGATGTGTATTGACTATCAGAAGCTCAATGCGGCTACGAAAAAGGATCACTTTCCTTTACCTTTCATTGATCAGATGTTAGATAAACTTGTTGGTAATGACTATTTTTGTTTTCTTGATGGTTTATCAGGTTAGTATCAGATCGCGATAGATCCGGAGGATCAGGCAAAAACTGCTTTCACCAGCCTTTTGGAACTTATGCCTTCTGGAGGATGCCGTTTGGACTTTGCAATACGCCAGGTACGTTTCAGCAGTGCATGATGTCTATCTTTTCCGACATGATTATTGACTTTATCGAGATTTTTATGGATGATTTTTCTATTTTTGGTTATTCTTTTGATGACTGTCTTGATAAGATTGCTCGTGTGCTTGATCGTTGTGTTGAGAGTTATCTTACTTTGAGTTGGGAGAAGAGTCATTTTATGGTGCGTAGTGGCTTTATTTTGGGACATGTAGTATCGAGTAAGGGTATTGAGGTTGATAAAGCTAAGGTAGAGGTGATTGAAAAATTACCTCCACTGACTGAAGTTAAGGGAATTAGAAGTTTTTTGGGACATGCTGGATTTTATCGTAGATTTATTAAAGACTTCTCTAAGATATGTCAGCCTCTTTGTCATTTACTTGCTCAGGATACTGCTTTTAATTTTGATGCTGATTGTCATGTTGCGTTTACTACTTTGAAAGAGAGATTGCGTAGTGCACCTGTTATTGTTGGTTCTGATTAGTCTGTGCCCTTTGAAATCATGTGTGATGCGACTAACTCTGCTGTGGGTGTTATTTTGGGTCAACGTGTTGATAAGATGTTGCGTGTTATTTACTATGCTAGCTCTACCTTGAATCCTGCTCAGATTAACTACACTACTACCAAAAAGGAGATGTTAGCTGTAGTATTTGCTCTTGCTAAGTTTCATGCTTATATTATAGGATCTAGAGTTATCGTGCATAGTGATCATGTTGCATTGCGTTATCTGTTGACTAAGCCTCAGGCAAAGCATAGGTGGATTCATTGGGTTTTGTTATTGCAAGAGTTTGACATTGAGATCCGTGATCGAAAAGGGTGGGAGAACGCCGTTGCCAATCATCTCTCTCGTTTAGAGCATATCCCTTCTCCCTCGCCTCATGATGTTGTTACCAAGTCTTTTCCTTATGAGCATGCTTATAGTGTTTCTCATGTGCCTTGGTTTTCCGATATTGTTAATTATTTGGCTTGTGGCGAGTTAAAGCCTGACCTCACTTCCCAAGAAAGGAAGCGTTTTCTTCATGTATGCATGCAGTACTTTTGGGAAGACCCCTTTCTATTCAAGCTCGGGAAAGACGAGGTGATTTGGAGATGTGTGGCGGAGGAGGAGCAACCTAAGGTGTTGGAGATGTGCCACCAAGCTCATTGTGGTGGTCATTTTGGAGGCCAAAAGACGGCACATAAGGTTCTCTAGTCAGATTTATTTTGGCCTACTTTATTTAGGGATGCACATACTTATTATCTTTCTTGTGATAGATGTCAGCGGGTTGGCTCTATAGGTCGTAGAAATGAGATGCCTCTTAATAATGTGCTTGTGTTTGAAATTTTTGATGTGTGGGGCATAGATTTTATGGGTCTTTTTCCTAAGTCTCATGGATACAAGTATATTTTACACACGAGGACTTGTGATTCTCACATTATGCTTAAGTTCGTGAAGGAAAATATACTATGCAGGTTTGACTTTCCACGTGCTATCATCAGCGATGGTGGAAAGCATTTTTGCAATAGGTTGTTCGAGAGGCTTATGAAGAAGAATGAGATCACTCATAAGATCGCAACTCCATATCATCCACAGACGTCGGACCAAGCCGAGACGACCAACAAGCAAATCAAGAACATCTTGGAGAAGACGGTTCAACCATCTAGGAAGGATTGGGCGATCAAATTGAATGATGCTCTATGGACGTATCGAACGGCGTATAAGAGTGTGTTGGGGATGAGTCTGTACCACCTCATGTATGGAAAGGCGTGTCATTTTCTGGTAGAGATTGAGCACAAGGCCTATTGGGCAATCAAGACCTCCAATTTTGATTTGCACAAGGCGGTGGAGCATCGTTCGCTTCAAATGTCGGAGTTGGATGAATTGTGGAATGAGGCGTATGACAACGCCCGCATTTAGAAGGATCTTACACAAGGATTTAAAGCCTGGTATGAAAGTGCTACTGTTCAATTCCCGGTTGAAGCTCTTTCTCGGGAAATTGAAGTCGAGATGGAGCGGTCCGTTTATTGTGAAGGACATGAAGCCGTACGGAGCGATAGAGATTGTGAAAGAAGGAGACGATGACTCATTTGTTGTGAATGGGCATTGTGTGAAGCCATATATCGAGGGATGACCTACAAATTTTACGGTGGAGTTGACACTGTTTGAAGATCCACCCTCCATTTGAGCACATAGATTTTGTCGAGATAATGACGTTAAACAAACGTTCTTTTATTTCTGTTTGTTATTTTTATTTTTATTTTCTTGCTTCGTATTTGTTTTTCATTGTTTCGTACTTAGTTGGAGAGGATGATTAATTTGAGTTTTGATCTTGTGTTGTAGGAAAATTCAGGAAGAATATACGGGAAATTACGCGGAGAAGACGAGAAAACAAAAGGGAATTTGATAACTCTTGAAAAGAGTTATTACTTGTCTTATTTTGTTCCTAGTTTTTTCTTCTCTTGTGGTGTTTTTGTTGTTGTTGCAATTCTGTTTTGTCTTAATTTTATTGTGTTTAGTTTTGTCGTGTGAAGAAGAGATAACAATGCTTTTTGTGGATGCTTTAGGTATAAGAAGAGACAAAACCTGGAAAGTAATTGATGACTGGATGGCTGCAGCAATTTGTCTGCTGAAAAGAGAGAGAGAATGTGGTCCCCAACTACAAGACAAAGAAATGAAGGTGATTACTAATCAAAGTTTTGAGGGTAGCATGGTCCTTTTGCAAGCTATATCTGGTAACCTGGGAGTGCAAAAAGAGACCACCAGCCGCAATATAGGAGAGAGGAGCTGGTAGATACAACGAAGCAGCGTGGGATATTCCACAACAGAGAGAAAAACATAGAAAAAAGAGTGAGGAAGAACTGGAGCAGAGCTGTGGTAGTCTTGGAGCTCAGGAATCATCTTCACGGCGGTTGCAGCTGGAGGAAGGATTGGAAAATCACCTCCACACTCTTGTTGTACTTTTCTCTATCTTAAAATCTGTAGTATGATGGTTATATTGTGGAGAAACATTAGTTTATTTTCAGTTTCTGTTTTCAACATGAACTAAATCTGTAGAGACTTGGGTTTGGGATGACTTTTGCCTAATTTAATGAGAATCAAGCTCTGATTTCATATGCTCTTTAGTTCTTTTCATTTAACAGCACTTGTGCTATCTTTGTTGTATGTTTGGCCAGCATATTATGAGGATTCAGATATTAATAATTCTGAAAAGGTTATTGATGTTGGAAAATGTTAAATGAGCACTAGTTTGATTGTATATGAATATTCATTAATCTGGTGTGGCGTTGGTAATTGGTGATGAACTGTTATTTAATTCAATTTAGCTTGGTATAGGAATATATGAGCTCTGTTGATTTAATTTAATGCATAGGTGTTGGAAAACTCGTATGCTAAATCTGAGAATTATGTCACTGTAACTAATTGCTGATGAAATGATGTAGCAAAGTTTGCGCAATTGTGAATAGGCAGAAGGAATTCCGAACCCAAGTCCATTTTAAATCTATTGATTATCTGATTATTTTTCTTTGCTTTGGTTCCTGATCTTGTTAATTTCAGTTTGCAGTATTTAGATGCTTTAATTCTGATCCTTGGTCTTGTTTATTTTTGTTTGCATTGTTGGAATCTAGTGTAGAAAAATTCAAATTATTGATTTAAATTCTTGTTGTTTAATTTCTTTTAGTTGAACGTGTGCAAGTACTGATTTGCATTCCATGTGGATACGAATCTGGAATAATTCCTTATATTACTTGTTGATTGCGTGCACTTGCGCAATATAAATTGTGTTTGTCATTTTACACAACAGAATTTACAAGAGCTAGGTTAGCGTCCGCTAGCCCCCAACGACTACCCCCCCAGCGGCCGCTAGCCCAATCCTCTGTCCCATTCCATCCGCGCTAAGGTAGCGCTCGCTACCCCCCCTTTCTGCCTCCACCCTTTCTCGCGCCCGGGTAGCGGTCGCTACCCCCCTACGACCGCTACCCCCCTCGAACCTTTCCCATATTTCTTCTCCTCATCTCTCTCTCTCTCCTCCTCCACATAATTTTTCCCCAAATTCTTCTTCTTCTTCCTTCCTCACACGCGACCGTGAGCTACCCTTCTTCCCCAAATCCCAAATTCCACCATTAAATCAACCCATCACCATCTCCAATCATCATCACCGTCCTTAGTCTCTGTCAACATCATTGATCTCCACCTTTTCTTCATAAATTTCTCCACCTACATCTCCTAAATCCCTAAACCCCCAAATTCCTAAACTCAAATCCCTAATTTCTCAAACCTTCTTCCACACCCAAATTCCACCTTTATTCACCATCACTTCCGGCTAGCACCGTCACCACCTTGCCGCTGCCGATTCCAGCCTTTGCCGCCGCTCTCCGGTCATCTTCTCTAGCAAATTTTTCCGGCAGCCCGATTCTCCTCTTACTCATCTTCAATGGCTCGCACCAAGAACCGTTCCAGCACCAACACGGCGAGCACTTCTCATTCGCCATCGGAAGAGACCGAGGACCTCCAACGCACCTACCATTGCCCTTTCCACCTTGAGACACACATGGAGGGGCTCTTTTACGAGCGGTGGACTCAAAACCTGGTAACTCCACCTCACATTCTTGACTGGAATTTATTAGATAATTTGGAATGTGTTCAGGAGATGGAACAATATCTTGATGTTTTAGGGCTTAAGAAGTATGCTAAAATGTCAAATAAATGCTCTATCGTGCTTACTCATGAATTTTTATCGACTCTTGAGGTGCTTGCTGATCTTACCTGCTGTACATTTAGATTGTGGGAAGTTCCCCGTCGTTTGTCTATTTCTCAATTGTGCAGGATCATGGGCTTTCATGGAAAGAATGTTGGGGATCAAGCCCCGCCATCCCACTTCAATACAAATGCTGCGTGGACTTCCCTTATGGGTTTCCACAATTAGCAATCCGGTGGGATGCCGGCGGGCTTCATCCGGGATAACATCCTGATGATACTGCACAAGTTCCTCGCCTATGCCATCACCGGCAAGGATCAGGCCAACAAGGTGAATTAAGTCGAGCTCATCCTTCTGCAGAGCGTTGTCCAGGGCACTCGGGTGTGTGCCGGCTATTATATTCTTAACACGTTTAAGAATATGTTGGCCACAGTCCGATATCACGCCACTCTGCCACTGGTGATTTTCGCCATCACCCGCCACTTCGACGTCTTCGATCCAGAGCGCCTTGATCCTACCAATACCATCTATGTATCCAGGATTGACCTCTCCGAGCTCAGGCAGGCTCGGATATGCACAGCCGACTTCCGGTGGCAGCTATCTACTGTCCGGAGATGTGTGGTTAACTACACGAATGAGCTAGCCGCCGCTGCGGCCAATCTACCTAATGTCAGCGGGGATATGGAGGTGGCAGAGAAGGTGGCTGAGGAGGCCGCCTACAAGGATGCTTCGATGCCGGATACCTTCACTACCGGCCCATCCTCTCATCAGACTGGCACATCCACTTGCAGTTTCAGTCCTTGAGCATTGAGTTCGGTACCTTCCGCACTAACTTCACCTCATTTATCCAGGACTTCGACACCTTCTCCCAGGACTTTGGGACTTATTCTGACGAGGCGCGTACCTTCTACCAAGACTTTGGAGAGTACCGCACCTCCATGATAGCGAGTCACGAGAGGATAGAGCAGCGGGTGAATGACACCCATGATCTTATGGCCGAGCAGGCCCGTCTGTGGAGGTTGTCTCAGGAGCAGTCGGCTCTACAGTACCAGCAGGTTGTCGAGAACAACCGTCTGATGGCTGAGATGAATGCTCAGTGGTCGAGCTGGGCACTCTATGATTATCCACCACCACCTCCGTCGGATCACCAGTGACTTCTCACTGCTGTTTAGTATGCTTTACTTTCAGTTTGCTTTCGTGTGTCTGGGTTGAATTACTTTCGTTATTTCATTTTGTTGTTGTTTTTGTTTGTTTTGTGTTTTTCTTGCAGGTTTCAATTCCTAGTTCTGATCGCGCATCATCGCCGCTGCATCATCCCCAAACGGGTAGTTCATTTTCCTCTCTTGTTCTTATTAAGCAATGGGGACATTGTTATCTCTTCATTTGGGGGGTGGTGTGCATAATTTTTAGTATGCGACGTATTTTTGATAGTTGTGGCATTTGTGTATGCATGTTTGTCCAATTGCGTTTCTTAGCTTGACTTGATTAGTGATTGATTTTGATAAGAACTTGATTAATTATGTTTCGATATGAATTGCCATTGTGAGTCTTTGATTGGGTGTTGAGCTTTGCATTTTGATCATGATTGTCGGGGGACACTCTTTTTGCAATGAATTGATGTGATAGCTCTTAGCATTGTGGATTTGGTATAAAATTGCTTGAATTGCTAGGCTTCTTTTTAAATTGTGCATATTGTGAGATTGAGTTGGGAGGCTTCTGCTCCTCTGGATACCATGAGCATGGGAAACCACACGAGAACACTTTAGATAACCTCTAGATGTTCATATCTCGTGAATTTTGGCCACATAACCCACTCTTTCAAAAATTGGCTCGAGTGGCCTATTAATTGAATCGTTTGAACTGTTTTAATAGGTGATAAGAACTCTACCCCTCTTCCTCTATGAAATTGAAAGAAATTTTGAATTGTAGGAATGGGTATGGGAAACCACACTAGGATAATCGATTTATACCGAAGATCACACCTAGTGACCATCGTTCTATTTATCACTAAAAATTCTATGCGATTTGATTCTTAAAAAGAGATTGAAAAGATAAAAGAATTCAAAGTCTAGCCTTGAGTAATTGAAAACCGAATCCTCGTATGTTTTTTAGTTTGATCGGATTGAAGTTGCACTTACGAGGGAAACATGTGGTAGTGATTGGTGTATAGTCTTATGATCCCTCTTTAAGCATGCATAATGAATATGATTGTTGTCGCATAATTGAACTTGTGTCTTATTTTGAAATCTCTGTATTGTGTTGAGCCTAGACTTGCTTGAGGACAAGCAAGGCATTGTGTGTGGGGGGTTGTTTTATCCAATTTTCGGTCTCGTTTCTCTCGCATATTGGGTTTATAATGTTAATTTTTATCGTTCGATTTGATGCTTTGGCTTTTCATATGTTACATTATAGGTAAAGATCAGCAAAATGGTGTTAACAAGGCTCGAGAAGAGAAACGAGGATAAAAAGGGCACAAAAGAGGAGAAATTGCGTCTAAGGCCGAACGCGGGGGTAGCGAGCGCTACCCCCTAGCGGTCGCTGGCCATCAAGGCATGGAGCAGACAGAGAGCGGGGTTAGCGACCGCTACCCCCTAGCGGCCGCTGCCCCTTGCGAAGAGAAGAGAAGATAGAGAGGAGGCCTAGCGACTGCTACCCCCTAGCGGCCGCTAGCACCCTTCGGCTCATTCCAAGACAAAGAGCCAAGGTAGCGAGTGCTACCCTGGCAGGATTTTTCTATCCTATTTAAACTCCCACACGTGAACCATCTTGTACACTTTGATATACTTTGATTCTAAGGTTTTAGACCACGAGAGAAAACACAATAGTATAAGATTTTCCATTCCGTAGTTCGTTCTTTATTTCGTTTTGTGGATTCGTTCGTGATTCAAACCCAGAGACCTTTTAAATGCATCATTTTCCGTTTAATTCGCGAGTTCTTATTGCTTTCTTATTTGCTTTATGTTTTTCTTTCTTGTTGCTTTCTTCTTGATTAATTTTCAATTATTAATTCTCAATCCTTCGTTCATGTTAATTACTCAATTTGAAGCATGTCAAGATTTCTTTCCTTTAATTCTATGTTCTTAGATTTAGGATTTAATTGTCTTCTTAATTCTTGCCTAGCTAATTCGTTTTTCAATTCATTTAAATCAACTCGCCTAGGTAATTAATTAGATTAGTTAATAATCACAAAAACCATATTTCTTTAATTGTTTTATGTTCAGTAACGTAGATGAAGCCCTGTTTAGCCTTCATTGAGAATACTACTTAGGTTAGTTTATTAATTTATAATGATATCGTTCTCTTACGAGTAACTTAATAAAATAAATTGAAACAAAAATTCTTCACGCCGACAACTAATATGATATTTTGAACATCCATGATTGAATTGTATTTCCTATATTTTTTTTATTTCTTATTTATTTCATTATCGTCTCTTTATTCCTATTCATGTCATTACAAACTTAAGCATCATATGCTCTTCGTTGGACATATGATTGGTGCTCATTGAAGGCTCTAACGTGTGACGTTATTTTGTAATTGTAAAATTCTACCCCTACAGGTAGTACCCAAATTTAAAATACCATAAATTCTTAATTCGATCTCAATCCCAAACCTAACTTTCGAATATTAGAATATACAAACTTGATCGGATTCAAGATATTTCAAATTTTACTCACAACTGGATATCCGGATAAACGCTAAAACTTTTGTGTTTTTCCACGTGAAAACACGCCAAATTAATCTCTTTAGAACCCTATTAGTTTCAAAAATCTCAACCTCTTCTCTTTTCTTCCTAATTAAGCTCCTATATTTTGGCTTATCCATCTTTTTTCGCTGCATGACTTAGACAGACTTGCTGGCTTTAAAAATCCGAACGAGTCAAAAATGTGAAATTACTTGTTACCCAACACTTTTGTTTCCAAAATTGCAACATGTAC
The DNA here is from genome assembly GCA_026898415.1 of Leonotis leonurus. Taxonomy (NCBI): domain Eukaryota; kingdom Viridiplantae; phylum Streptophyta; class Magnoliopsida; order Lamiales; family Lamiaceae; genus Leonotis; species Leonotis leonurus. The sequence continues at coordinate 1,244,724 of JAPKLX010000024.1, read as the reverse complement.
GGACTAAAGCGTCTCAATTCGGCCAACCATCTCCGCGCTCTCTTCGCCAATCCGAGAACGTTGCTCGGCCTCAATCCAATTCCACCGCTTGGATCTTTTTCACTCACGCACTTCTCCTCCGCCACAATAGGTGATTCTGTGAACGCAGGCGAGGAGGGTAAGATCTGCGGCAAAGATGAAAACAACACTTATAAGAGGAGAGTTCTGCCACCAGAGCTTCGCTCGAATAATGTCACGGTGCTGACGTGTGACTCCGACGCCGTAGGCGGTATTTGCGATGTTTATTTGGTCGGAACCTGTCATGTTTGTGCGGTAATTTACTGTTTTGTTGATGAATTTGTTCTCATTGTTCGTAATTATATAATTCTCAAGCATATTTGAAGAAGCTCTGCCCAAATGTGTTGATGAATTTACTGTTGCAGTTTTTGTATAGGAATTGCTATAAGATTTTTATTTGTTCTTCGCTTTCAGGAATCTAAGCGTGAAGTCGAGTCTGTAATACGATTCTTGAAACCGCAGGTGCTTTTCTTTATTTTTCTGTATTTTCTCTGATCTTTTCTGCTATTATTCTTATTCTGTCCTTTTTCACTCTCAAATGTAGCGTAGTATTATGCTTATGTATCCACTGCAGGTTGTGTTCCTTGAGTTGTGCTCCAGTCGCAAAGGTCTTCTTCGGCGTAAATCTCTCAAGGTTGGTCTGTCTGTAATTTTTCTCAATCTGTATAGAATTACTTGATTTTTTTTTTTCATTTTTCTTTGAGGTACAAAATTAATTGAAATTGATGCTACCACTTATATATAATCATGAATTGGTAGCTGTAGAGCCACAAAGCTTCGAGTGAGGTGAGAGAAGGTAGAATTGCTTGCTTGGTTGTGCATTGCTCGGTTTGAATTTAATGTGATAATGCTAAACATTGATGATACGATTGTTAGGAGAATGAATTTTTGTGATCTTGAGTTTCATGTCCAAATGCGACTCTATTATATAGCCCTTTTGCAGGTGCCGACCATGGAAGAAATGGTGGCTTTGTTGCAGAAGGAAAATGCAAATCCTCTTGCGATAGTTTACAGCTGGTATATTGCTAATGTAAACATCTGTTTTTCCAATTAGGCTAACTTACTAAAGAAACATATTTATGGCCTTTTCAACAAATTCAAGATGATTTTTTCAACATTACAGTCTAATCCATAATCTTTCATTTTCTAGGTTGGAAGCGAACTTGGAGTTATACCTGGTGGAGAGTTTCTTGGAGCATATGAGGAAGCAATTAAATATGGTGGCAAGGTTATACTTGGTGATAGACCTATTAATGTAAGCTACTTTTTCTTCTTGCTTTCACAACTATAAAGTAAGATGAGGTCAATTTGCCCAAAATTCCATAGTTTTTCTTTTGCTGCTTCTTGCTCCATGTCATACCATTCATACATATTGATTAGTGTGCTTCTTGTCTATGGCTATTGAGTGTTCATTACAATAATATTTTCCACTTGCAAATTGCATCATCCTGTCCATTGCCTTTAGGCAGAAAAGCATTTATAGACACCATGTGTAGTGTTTATTGTTAGTATTTTGATGATCAATCTGTATCTATGTAATATGTCTTTACACACAACACAGGTAATATTGTGCAAATACAATCTCAGGCATACGCAAACGTGCTTTTTTCAGTTCCTAGTTTTTCCTTTTTTGGTAGATTACTTTGCGGAGAATATGGGCCAATATGTCCTTTCGGAACGTCACAAAACTAATGTATGCCTTTCTGTCTCGTGATGTGCCCTTGTCAATCCCAGGACACTCCAAGGTATACTTACCTTATAAACTGACATATTTATGCATTATGTTTGGGGAATTCAATTCTGCTGATGTTACTTGAGTGATACATTATCGAATTTCTCTTATGTATATGAAGGGAACAGATGCTGGTGATATGCTCGCTATACTTAAGGGAATGAATAATGTCGATCTGGTAAATCTAATTGATGTGTTGAGCAAAAAATATCCTACTATTATGGAACCCCTTCTCCATGAGCGCGATAAGTCAGTGTTCGCATTCTTCTTTATCAACTCTATAAGTTATATTGCGCACTTGATTATTGTCATTAAATATTCGTTGTGTATAGATATATGTCGGCCTACTTACTGGATATCGGCCGCAAGCATAACTCCATAGTTGCTGTTGTGGGAAAAGCACACCTACACGGAATCCAGAAGAACTGGAAACAACCAGTCGAGGTGAATATTTTGTCCTTCGTTGATTACTTTCACTTTGTCATTCCAAATTAATTGATCGTTTCACGTTGTAGTTTCAAACATGTGGATGTAATGTAACTTTATGCTCTTGAACATTTCAGGTGATGCAACTACTTAGCATACCGACTAAAAATAATACAAGCAGAGTGGGCAGCATACTCGGTTCTATTGGGACAACTGTGAAGAATATAATTTCTCGCGTTTATCGCAAGAAATAACACTCTGCATTCTAGGAAAGGATATTATTGTCATTAGAAACTTTCTAAACATTTGATTTCTTTGAAATTTTCAGTGACAAAACAATTAAATTATTAGGATGGTTATGAGAATTCTTTCAAACAATTAAAATATTAGCAAAATAGATTTTCTAATAATCGCAATATTTTTTCTTTCGCTTTTAGTTGTTGCAATCTTTTGTTTTTGTTCGAGTACACATTTATATAACTCAAATGTCTGTGCGTAAGTTACACACAGACACAGTGTAACTCGAAAGGCTAGTTATTTTACAAGAGAGTAACCTATACACTTGAAATTATATAATTCTTATTTACAATCATTCATTTCCTTTTTACACAAAATTTAAGAAATTGCTCAATAAAAGTGTATTTAGTCAAGAAACAACATTTTGTTAATTTTTACGCGATAAAAGAATGAATCAATATTATTGAAATAAATTTTTAAAGAAAATAAGTCATTATTAATGAAATGAAAAGAGTATTGGAGCATCCACAATGGAGGCTCCCACTTTTTTGGTTTCCTCATTTCATTTTTATAATTTATAGGAATATTTTACGTGGGTTCCACGAGTTTTTGAGAGTGTAGCAAAATGTTCCACATTGAAAATTTATCGATTTGGACCTCTCGTATTTAATTTCTATTTTCTATTTTTTTATTTTTTAAAATACAATATAAATTAATAGTTAAATTAACATAAATTAATACTTAAATTAACATAAATTAATGTAACATATTTTCTACCCGCCTTCAAAAAATTTGAGCCTACTTCAATAATATTTTTTACTATTTCATCATCGGATGAAGATGTTGAAGAAGATATTTTGAAGAAATTTTGTGTGAAATGAGTGGGATAAAACGAGATATTTATAGGTAAAAATTAAATAAATAAAATTAAAAAAATAAATATAATTAAAAACAATTGTGCAGGGAGCGCGAGTTCATGAGCCGCAACGTAGACTCTCTCCGTCATGGGTCTCCTCAGCTCAGCCTCGCGGACGAGAGACTATTTCCAAAGCCCGTGGCTCCCCCAGCACAAGGATCGCATAGGGTCTCGGTCTCCTGGACAGTGAACCCATACCCGGGAGACTGCGCTGGTGATGCTCTTAGAAATTCAACAATTCCCTCAAAATTAGTCAAAAAATTTTCTCTTGCGAATCTACTCAACTTAGTGACCCACAAAAGAGAGACATTGGAGATGAGTGGGAAAGATATATTATTTGAGGATGACACACCTTCATATTGTTTTTTCGATGAGTGTGGTGCATCGGTATATATTCTTCTCAACTAAGATTATTGGAAGGATCTAGAACAAATTGTGTGTTATTTGAAGGGAACATCATGACATAAAAAGTGTGTGTGATCATGATAAGAGTCCAGAATTTCTCTAATGTTGGTTGGGCAAGGTTTAAGAAGATCAAACATCTACTTTATGAATTTCTGTACTCCCTTTTTCTATAAAGAACTTGTACATTTGGATACAATACGAGTTTTAACGAATAATTTTAATATATTAAAAGTGAAATAAGGATGTCACAATATTTATCAATTAAATATTAGTACGTAGTTAAAGAAAAGTTAGTGATTGAGTAGTAAATTAATTAAATATGGTATGAATGAAATGATGGTCCCACATTATTTATAATTAAGTATGTAATGTGTGTAATTAGAAAGTTAATGGTAGTGTCTAACAATATGTGTGTTGGCGTCGAGAAGAGTAGATTTGATGTTTGTGAGGGAGAATACACATAACTCCAACTTTTCTTGGTTACCTTAAACAACAAGACTGAGAGGTCAGCTCGCTGATATACCAGATCAGCTCACTTAAATAGCATGTCAACTTCTCTGTGTGAGAGAGATGTTGATCTATTCAAACCTATAGTCTCAATATCAAAGTGTGATGACCTGTGTTCTCAAACAACTTAGTTGTGATGACACAGATTGTGTGCAGAAGCGATGATATGTTGGTCGTCTAATATACTTAGAAAATATTTTTTTAATTAGTAAATTGTTCTTTAGACATATTGATTGACTCACGAATACACAGATCAATGCTCTTTATAGATCAGTTTGCTGGTGATAAATGAACATCAAAGTAATATAAATAAATAAATAAAGTAAATAACACAACTATTTAACATGGTTTGTGAAACCCATTCATCCACGGTTGATCAATACTAGATCGATGAATCCATTAACTTTGAATTCCTCACTTGTTTATGCTCGTAGACTACAAGCTCACTCTCTCTTATTTATACTTGTTGAGAATGAGATTACAACCCTCTTATTTATCCTCGTTGAGTACGAGTTACCTTTGTAGTTTACAGAGTCGTCTTCCATGTTTCTTCTTATTTCGGAGCTTAAATCATGAATGATTATGGAGAAATATATAGAACTACCGTTTGAAGGCTCTAAACAAAGTTGTGGTTCTAGTGATTTTATCTTTAGAATATAGAATCATCTCTAATATACAACATTATTAAATCAATATGATATAATCGAGTGTTAGGTTTGCTATAATAATTTAGAGGAATTCTTGCAGTGTTTTGGCTCTTGCGAAATCTCTGGAAATACGCTCTCTCTCTCTTACATTATGAAGATTGACTTGATGTATTTATAGTCTTCAATTTGTTGTAGCAGCATTAAATGTGAATATAAATGTTGGTCATAACTGTATTTTTAGTTATTGGAATTTGTCCTAAGTGTCATATAACGTGTCATTTTACATGACATACTCGACAAGTGATCAGTTGTGATTCATTTAGGCAGTTTGTTAGATTCATCCAAATTTACGTCGTCGTACTCTACAAATTTACTTTCAATTATACACAAATTATATGAATCATATGACTATAATATATTATGCCTTACGAATACTTTGGGCTCATTTAGTAGTTCATTAAAGAGCATATAACTTTGATTGAGTGGGGATTAGTAACTAGACCATAAAGCCCACCTGATATCTTTCGGACCTAAAAATTTAAGGCCCAGTCGGTCTTATACGGGCTATCGGGCGGGCGGGCTTTACCCGCCCGATTATTATAATATATTATTTTTAATAATTTTAATATAATAAATTATTTTTTTATTTATTTAATATTTATTATAAAGTTTTATAAAATAATTATTTTTTATATTGTAAATAAACTATGTTAATTTTAATGAGTTAATATTATACTCCCTCTGTCCATTAATGTTTTTCTCATTTTGACCCGACACAGATTTTAATAAAATCTATTGATTTTGTTGGTAAAGTGTAAAGTGTAGTGAGTGGAGAATGAGACCCACAAAAAGTTAGATGATGTGTAATGTATTGTGATTGGATATGACCCACATTAAAGTGTAGTTGAGTGGAGAAGGGATAACCAAAAATAGAAAGAAAAGTGAAAAAAAAATTAGTGGACGGACTAAAATGACAAAGTGGAAAGAAACTTGGTAGATGGAGGAGTAATTCATAATAGTTTAATTAAAAAATAAAATAAATATATAAATAATATTTTTAATGGACGGGCATTTTAAGCCCAAAATCTCGGACTTTTTAAGACCAAAATTCCGTAGGCCCGTGGAATTTTTTGGACGAACTTTTTAATCCCAATTTTTTTCGAACCTCGATTTTTAAATCTCAATCCGATCTAAACCCTGAATACCTTGGGCGGGCGGGCCGAGCCCGTTTTGACAGCTCTAAGTAAAGTGTGGATGGGGCCTCTCCTATTCTGATCAAAGAAATCATATTTATTGATAATTCTTATTCCCTATTTTGGACGCTCAACTCTCATATTCTTCTTCATCATCACCAATTGAATATTAATATGATCAATATTCTCTCTCCCTATCTTAATTAATTACTATTAACTTTGTGCTACTCCAACCAATATGAGTGCACCATTGTTTCAAAAAAGATCAAGTTCTCATGCGCGTATGTTAGCTTAATGATAAGAGCTTAATATTCGAAATATTAGATCTTGGGTTCTGTGTAATTAAATTTAACATAATTCAATTTAAAAAAGAAAATCATCTTCTACCTAGGTTGGTAGCTTTCTCATTGCCTAAAAGATAAGGTTTTGTGTTTGCCCAGCTAGTTTAAAAGTTTGTAGTATATTTTTTTAATAAGATCATTGCTAAAAGAAGAAGTTCCATAAAAGTAAGCGTTATTTTAATAGAAAACATATTTCTCCTAGCTAGGAATATTACTATAATTATTTTATTCGTGGTCAATTTTGTTTGTTAATTATTTTGTTCGTGGTCAATTTTGTTTGTTAATGGGCTGTAAAATCCGAACCGAAATCGTTAAAATAGTTATCATTATGGAACTAGAACCAGATCATTATGGATACGGACCGGACTCGAACCGTTAATTAAATTAAAATGGTTCCGGGTCGGAAGAACTGATGGAATCCGTATGAGAGGCTCATGAAACCGCAAGATCTATAGATTTAATAAATCACATGAATAATTAATTCTTAAAGCCCATAAGAGAATATAATACGGAAATATAAATTATACCTTCTCCTTATGCTTAGTCCTCCACTTGTGGAGAAGCGATTTGAATCGCTAACAAATGATCCGCAATCCACACCGTTGGATCTCCTTCTTGAACCTCCACCGAATCCAATTTTAGGAACTTCTATCATATTACCCGTTTCCCTACTAGAATATCATGTGGGCGAATCTATCTAGAATTCTAGAGAAAAAGAAGATCGAAAATTGGAGCACGTAATACTCTATAATTTTTGAAAATAAGAGAGTTAAATCTCTTAATGTGTAGCGCCCGTTTTCTCAAGTAGGAGAGAGAAATTGGCCTCTTCTTATTCTCTATTTTATAGACATTGTGGGCTAGGATAGAGTTTCGAAAGAGAATGAATTAGATCACAAATAATAGAAACTATAATCCTCTCTTTTATCTCTTGCAAGTTACAACAATAATTCAAATTCAAATTAATATGGGCTTGGAAAAATCCACAATTAAATTAAATTAATTTCCAAGTCTCTTTTTGGGCCCAATTGAATTTAATTAATTGACTGGCCCAACCTTTAGACTTAAATTAATTAATTTAAATTAAATTATCCTCCAATTAATTACTACATGTAAATGCAACAAAGAACAGTTCTATTATAAATATTTATCGACTCCACTATAGGATAAATATTGAACTCATCTTGATTCATTCGAATTACGGACGTAACCATTTTGTCATTAATTATTTTCCCTGTTTAAGATTTTCTAAATTCATTAACTAATTAAGTTTGCTGGCAACTCACAATTAATTAATATATTTATTCGTGAGTGATCCAGTTCAGACCTTTAATATTACATATGGAATAAATTCCCAACCGGCCGGATTTCTTATGTAATAAACCTTTCTGAACGTCTCACGTGGATTTAATCAACTCGTGTCACCGAGACGAAATTTTGTACGCCTGACAATCGAGTACTTCTGGTTAAACCAATCACTACTACCCAAGACATCACTCGTTTAGAGTCCCGAAAAACTCGCAAGCGTAGATGTATCAAGGTAGCGTATAATCGACCACCTATACTAATGTCATTGTCACAGATTGAGAAATAAATTAATTTCTGAGACCTCGTTCTAAGTATCAACACGTTAGAACTTATCTCACTATGAAACCACTCAATATGTTTACGCAAAGCATGTGTATCCACTTATACATACCGACATCATTCTGCGAGCTAAGGTCAGTCGCATCGAAATGATATCGCAGTCTTTACTGACTAGACTGTCCAAGTCTGTCTAGACTATGACTTTATATTACAAAGGAGCCGACTGTGTGACCTTCTGTGATTATCAATCCACCACACAGTCTACAATTGTAATAAATTGACTTGTTTGCAATTCAATATATATAATAAATAAATAATAAACCAATGATAGAAACATTTATTCTCATTAAAGTGCAATTGGAAACAAGTTTGATACATCGTCTAAGTATAAAGCATGCTTTGAGGTATACAAACCCTAACAATCTCCCACTTATATTCAAACATGCTTTAGAGTATACAAATATTTGTGCCGCATGACATAACTCTCCCACTTATACCTAAAGTAGGTTTATTACACGTCGCACTCCTAATCCCTCTATGTGCCTCTTAAACATCTTCCCGTTTAGACTTTTCGTGAAGGGATCTGTCAGGTTGTCCTCTGACGCAATCTTCGTCACAACTATATCGCCCCTCCTGACAATATCACGAATGATGTGATATTTTCTCTCAATGTGTTTACTTACCTTATGGGTCCGTGGTTCCTTCAAGTTTGCCAATGCACCAGCGTTATCACAATATATTGTGATACTCGTTGGCATACTCGGAATCACATCTAGATCCATCAAGAAGCTCCTGAGCCAAACTACATCTTCTGTAGCTTCAGATGCGGCTACATATTTAGCTTCCATGGTTGAGTCCGCGATACATTTCTACTTCACGCTCCTCCATGTCACGGCTCCACCTCCCAATATAAACACATACCTGGAGGTAGATTTCCTTAAGTCCCGATCCATTTGAAAATTGGAATCGGTATAACCTAAAGGGCATAATGAATTAGCCTGCTAAACCAAATAGTACTCTTTAGTCCGATTAAGGTACTTGAGTATGTTCTTTACCGCTGCTCAATGTCCCTTTATAGGGTTACACTGATATCTTGCTACCATGCTTACGGTAAAGCAGATATCCGGCCTAGTACACATCATAGCATACATAAGACTACCTACAGCTAATGCATAAGGTGTCTGTCTCATCTCATCTTTCTCCTCAGGTGTCTTAGGAAACATGTCCTGAGAATGAATGATCCCATGCCCGAAGGGTAAGAAACCCCTCTTGGAATCTTGCATGCTAAAGCGTCTATCTAAGCACAGTTTCAATAGAGGATTCCTGAGATAAGCACAACATTCGTTTGGGTCTGTCACGGATGACTTTTATCCTTAGAATGTGTCCCGCGTCTCCCATATCCTTCATATCGAATTGATTGGACATGTACGCTCTAACGTCCGACAATATCTTCTTGACGTTTTCAATCAATAGAATATCATCTACGTATAGCACTAAGAAAAAAACTGCTTTACCCTCACACTTCTTGTATACACAGCTTTCGTCAGGGCACTGATCAAATCCATAGGATTTGATCACCTGATCGAAGCAAAGGTTCCATGACTATGAGGCTTTTAAGTCCATAAATGGACTTCTTAAGCTTCCACACCATGTGTTCCTTTCCTTGAACTGCATAACCCTCGGGTTGCTGCATATGGATGTTCTCTTCAAGACTTCCATTTAGGAAAGCTGTCTTGACATCCATTTGCCACACTTCCCAATCCATATGTGCTGCTACTGAAAAGAGTATACGAATAGACTTGAACATGGCTACTGGTGAAAAGTTATCATCGTAATCGATACCTTCCTTTTGAGTGTAGCCCTTAGCTACTAGTCTAGCTTTGAAGACAACGACTTTACCGTCGGGTCATCGTTTTCGCTTGAAGACCCATCTACTCCCTATGGCTTCGTAGCCATCGGGCAGATTGACTAGCTCGTATACTTCCTTGTCTATCATGGAGTACAGTTCGGACTTCATCACCTCTAGCCAGAGGCAACAGTCCTTGTCGTGTACTGCCTCTTTGTAGTTCCAGGGATCCAATTCGTCTAGGTCTGGGACTAAGTCATATGCCTCTCCCATTCCAACGAATCGTTCGGGCTGACGAACAACCCTCCCACTACGACGAGGCTCCACTACTGGTGGTACAAGTGTTTGGGTTGGTGCTGTTGCACGTTGTGTTTCTTGTGAATTTGGATTAGTTATAGTTCTCATTTCCTCGAGAACTATTTCACTCTTTGACTTGTGGTTGTTTACGTAGTCTTCTTCTAGAAATCGAGCGTGAGTGCTAATCACGACCTTACGATCTCTAAAACTATAAAAATCCCACCCCTTCGTCTCCTTAGGGTATCCCACGAGCAAACACAAGTCAATACGAGGTGCCAATTTTTCGGCGTCATAACTCTAGGGCATATCCCTAAAACGAAATGGCAACTCTACATAACTCATCATAGATCTAACCATCTCCGTTAGTGTTCTACTCTGTCTTTCTGCTACACCGTTTTGTTAGGGTGTGCCTGGTTCAGTTAACTGGGATTGAATCCCTGCATCCGACAAATGGCTCAAAAACTCAGCACTGAGGTATTCGCCTCCACGATCAGAACGCATACACTTGATAGTCTTTCCATGACGATTCTCCACAAGTGCCCTGAATTCCTTAAATTTCTGAAAATATTCTGACTTGTGGTGCATCAAATAGACATATCCGTATTTCGAGTAATCATCAATGAAAGTGATGAAGTACTACATGTCACCTCTGGCCTGGGTCGACAATGGACCACAAACGTCGGAGTGAATGATATCTAACACATCTTGGGCTCTATTCTCTTTGACCCTGAATGGTCTCTTGGTCAATTTACCTTCCAAGCAAGATTCACAAGTAGGGTATGGCTCAACTTGGAATTTATCCAAAGGCCCATGTTCCACTAGCTTTTGAATCCTCCTAAAGTTAATATGTCCAAGTCGTAAGTGATAAAGATATGTATCATTCGACAAAAGACAATAAGCTTTTCTCTTCTTGGAGTTAGTAGATAAGTTAAAAGTTAAAGTTAAACGTTGTTTAGGTTGTGCGGATATAGTATACAAGTTGTTAACCATAGTACTAGAACAGATAAACAAGTCTCTTTTCTTGATAATAACGGATTATCAAAAGAACCAAAATATCCATCCAAAACAAGTTTAGAAACCGAAACAAGGTTCTTTCTAAAATAAGGTACTAATAAAACATCATGCAAAACTAAAACGGTAGATGCAAACTGCAACTCTACGTCTCCCACTGCAACCGCCGCCACTCGCGTAGCGTCACCCAATGAGATGGAAATCTCCCAGTCTCTAAGTGGTCTGGATCGCAGAAGTGCCTACGAGTCACAACAAACATGGTCAGTGGCGCCTGTATCTACCACTTATGAATGGGCAGAACTAGCCATATAATATGATGTCACCACTAAAGTTGAAGACGTACCTTGACCACTCACCGACTTCTTATGAAGCAGACAATCTTATTTCTAATGTCCTTTCTTACCAAACTTGAAACATTTCCAAGTTCCCTTCTTTTTCTTCGCCCCATCCGTCGCCTTCCTCTTCTTAGAAATCTTCGGTGCTCCCTTCTTCTTGTGCTTACCCTTTCTAGGATTGCTAGAAGAAGCTGGAGCCGATACCACCAACGCAGTATTGGGTTGGGCTTTCACAATAGCTTCCACCGTTTGTAGCTCAGCCAGTAGTTCCGTCAATGTGTAATCATTTTTATTCATGATATAGTTGATCCGAAATGACTCAAAGCTCAACAGTAAGCTTTGCAGAATGTTGTCTATCTGAGACTCCTTATCGATTTTCCCACCAAGAGTCTCGATCTCGCTCAAATAGCCTATCATCTTCTGGACATGGTCCCGAACCGATGATCCCTCTTCCATAGAAATGTTCATCACATTACGAATGACCACTTGCTTGGCCAATTGACTCTGTGTACCGAACATCTCATTCAGACTAAACATGATATCAACAGATATCTTGATGCTTTCGTGCTAATGCTGCAAGGCCTTACTTATGGAAGCCATAATATAACACATTGTCATCTTGTTAGCCTTCATCCACTTATCATATTTAGTCCTAGCATTGGCAGATGCGTTTTCTGGAAGAACTGGCGGACATGGTTCTTCAAGGACAAACTTAATGTCGTCAGCAGTAAGGACAATTTCCAAATTCCTCTTCCAGTGTATATAATTGTCTGTCTCAAGCCGATTCTTTTCAAGAATTGTGGCGAGTGGATTGAAAGTCATGCTTAACAGAACTGAGAATAAATCAAATAAACTATCATAAATGCATGCTCAAGCGTAAATAATCAAAACCTTAAAATAAAACAAGATTTGAGCAAAATGTTTAAAATTAATCATGCATGCCACACAACATGATCAATTACACAATCAATTTCAAAAATATTTTTACTGCCAAATTACACCCAAGCTATTTACCATGAGCTTGACACCAAAGAAATTAATCAATTTTAATAAGTCTTATCACGTGAACTAGTAAAATGTGATCGCACTTGGAATCAAAACAAGTTACTTCACGAAATGACCGTCTCATGGAGACCATATGTAATCTTAGCAAATTAAATTAATAAAATGCAATTACAATTATCGCTTAGTCATTTAAATTTGAAAAGGTTTTTAATATGCATAATCACATATTATGACATTTCTAAAATCCAGATAAGATCTCCAATAAATTGACATATCAATTTAGATAAGTTCCACATAATAAACAGCAAATAAAAGCCAAATTAAACAATTAAATACATAATGGAAAATAATTACATTAATTATCCAAAAATAGGATATAACTAACTAATTCCTAAAACTAAGGAATACAAATTAAATCCTCTATCTTCTTCTCTTGTAGATGATCTCCAATTTAATTTTAAATTTAAACCGGAATTAAAATCCCAAAAAAATTCAAAATTTAAATTCCAGAGTCTGGATGGGTTAGCCTGGGGCCCGTCTTGCTCGCAGTCGGGGCTGCCGAGATGTGCCGAGGGGCTACCGAGTGGTCAGTGCCTGCTGGCCTGCGTCAGGCGCTGTGCCGCCTGCGCCGCGCCAGTGTGCCGCGTGCCTGTGTCGGGCGCGCCTGGCCCTGTGCCGCGCGACAGAGCCTTCTGGGACTGGGTCAGCGCCCGTTGGCCTGCGCCGGCCCCTGTGCCGCGTACGCCAGCGCCTGGTCCTGGGGGTCCCATGGCTCGAGCCACGGCACGGTTCCAGCTTTCATTTTTTCGCCTCGTTTTTCGCGCAGATTTATATGCCACTCAAATTACATGATAAATATAAAATTTACAGGGAATTATTCTAATCTACCTAATTTAACACGGTCAACCCCCATATGATTACATTAAAGCCTCAAACTGGGCACTGAAAAACGAACAAACGAATAATAAGCGGAATAAATCATATAAGCCACATAATATCATGATATAATGCTAAAATTAAATCTAGCAACCCTAACATCAAATTACGATCATATGCAAATAATTAAGAATTAAATTCAATTCATATAACAAATTAAATTCTATGACCCCTCTGATACCAACTGATGGAACCCGTATGAGGGGCTCACGAAACCGCATGATCCATAGATTTAATAAATCACATGAATAATTAATTCTTAAAGCACATAAGAGAATATAATGCGGAAGTATAAATTTTACCTTCTCCTTATGCTTAGTCCTCTGCTTGTGGAGAAGCGATTTGAATTGCTACCAAACGATCCGCAATCCACACCGTTGGATATCCTTCTTGAAGCTCCACCGAATCCAACCTTAGGAATTTCTATCATATTACCCATCTACCTACTAAATATCGTGTGGGCGAATCTATCTAGGATTCTAGAGAAAAAAAAAATCGAAAATTGGAGCATGGAATACTATAATTTTCGAAAATAAGAGAGTTATTAAATCTCTTAATGTGCAGCGCCCGTTTTCTCAAGTAAGAGAGAGAAAATGTATATAAGATTTCTTTTACCGATTCAGTTCCATATTTTTGGTGAGATTAATAAAATCTTAATTGTTGTTGTTTTCATAACAGAATTATATGAGATACTTTGCATATTTCATGGGAGATTAATAATATTTTAATTGTTGTTGTTTCTGCTGGAACCCGTATGAGGGGCTCAAGAAACCGCATGATCCACAAGTTTAATTAATCACATCAATAATTAATTTTTAATCACATAGGAGAATATATATGCGGAAAAATAAACTTTATACCTTATGCTAAGCAAATCCTCCGCTTGTGGAGAAACAATTTGAATCGTTAGCTATCGAACCACAATCAACACCGTTCGAATCTCCTTCTAGATCTCCTTGAATCTAACCTTAGGAACTTCTACCCTATTCTCGGTCTACTTACTAGAATATCGTGTGGGCGAATCTATCTAGTAATTTTGGAGAAAAGAACAAAAATTGAAGTGTAGAATACTTCTTAATTTTCGAAAATGGTAGAGTTAAAACTCTACTATGGGGCGCCGATTTTGAGGTAGGAGGAGTGAGAAATCAACTCTCACTCATGCTTCTTTTATAGACATTGTGAACTAGAATAGGGTTTGTAAGGAGAATAAATTAGATTCCAAATAATAGAACCATATCCCCACATTTATCTCTTGCGGTTACAACTATAATTCAAATTCAAATTTGAATTATATTAAAAATTAATATAGGCTTGGACAAATCCATAATTTAATTAAATTAATTTGCAAGTCTCATTTGGGCCCAATTGAATTTAATTAATTGTTTGGCCCACCTTTAGACTTAAATTAATTAACTTAAATTAATTTTTGCTCCAATTAATTACTCTATGTAAACGCAATAAAGTGCAGTTCTATTATAAATATTTATCGACTCCACTATAGGATAAATATTGAATTCATATTGATTCATTTGAATTACGTACATAACCCTTTTGTCATTAATTATTTTCCGCGTTTAAGATTTTCTAAATTCATTAACTAATTGAGTTTGCTGACAACTCACAATTAATTAATATAGGGTTAATTGCGAAATAATTCCTGACATTTTTAAAAAGTTTGGTTTTAATCCTCACCTTTTAAATCTGCCTACAAATACCTCACCTTTTAATTTAATCTGATTTTTCCCACGGTGATATATTCCGGTGAGTTTGTGCTCACGTGTTAAAATTATTTGCGGACGTGGCCTAATATATTACAGGTGGCAATTGTTACTACTAAAATTTACACAAAAATTACCCAAAAATCATTCTTCTATTTCATCACTGAACACTATACTCTATGCCCTAATTCTTTTGTCGTCCGTCCCGAATCCAGCCGACTGCATCTGGCCATATCCAAGTAGAAGAACCTTCATCCCACCGTCTACCTCCATGGTTGTGTAGTTGAGAGGTGATGTATCATAAAGCGGCTAATAATGGCCGTTGAAACTCCCCTTTATTTGTTTTCAACAGGGTCTGCATCCTCTTTTCCAAAAGCCCCTTTTCTTCTATCACACTTTAATTGGATAGAATTCCTTCGCCCAAGTTTCGATTTTTGACATCTTTTTTGTTCGAGTACGACGTTTTGCGATTCTTTCTGGTTAAGGATGTGATATCTGAAGTTATTTTATTCTTTAGCTAGAAGAGCTCTGCGAATTGATTTTGAGTAAGAGGGCAACAATTGGGGAATATATGTCTATAACATTTGCATTGTCAAAGTACTTATGCTCTTTCTATATTGACCATGGATCTTATCTTGTATATTGGGGAAAGAGTTAGCTAAGATTTATACAAAAGTAGATGAAGATTGTGCTTTAATTTCATTGCTTTTAGATTTTCTTGATATGTATATCTTGGTGTGGCATAACATAAGATAGTCTTTGGGGCAAGATTGTGCTGAATAGAGTGTCATCTTGGTTAAGTCTATTGCTATATTAGATGCTGTTGAAGTGATTTTGTGTGCTCGAGGTATGAATATGTTGTACATAGAGTTGAAGTGTGTTTTAGTAATTGATGAGCATGTGTAGTATAGGTTGAGATAAGGATGATGCATATATCAGGTAAAGAAGAACCATCCCCATAAAGTTGGATCAATGATTATTCCAATTAATTTGGTCAAAACTAAAACTCTTATCCTTCTTTTCTAAGACAAGGACTAGATATTTTTTTTATCCTTCTTTTCCTCATATGCTTGATTGTAGCTGATTATTTAGATCTGAATAGGTGCTTCTTATAATACTTGGAGGGAATCGTTTGTTTATTCGGGGAATTGTTTTTTGTTTATTAGTACATTGTTATTGTGTTATGATTCTCTCTTGCTTGTATTTTTTTTGTAATTCATTAATTGATTATCTCATTTTGGTGGTAGATTTGTTAAGAGAGATTGTTTATTGCGTGAACTATATTATTTCTGAGCTATAGTTGATAAGAACGATATGATGAAATCATGTTATTTTTGTTTGAGAAATTGATATGTACTGTCATTTAGAAAGTTGCAATTGTGTGCTTTATTCAAGTATACTGTGCTGTGCAGGAAAAATTGATCGAGCTAGCTAATTTAGCATCTCCCAGGCAAAGGTGAAATGAAGAAAGTTTTTGATCAAACTGTCTGTGACATGTGAGTTTATCACTTATGCTCTTGCGTCTTGCTATATTGTCTTTACACTTAATTTATTGATATGTCAATTCAATTGTCATCAACTTTTATTTTGATTTGGTTTTAAAAAAATTCGATGTCTAGATAAGAAACAAATGTATTAGGAGACTACATGCGATTTACATTCATTGCGCTATCTAGCATTCACGCTATAACTGGAAGCACTATTCTGTGGTGTGGTGATTTACTTAGATCATGTCGTAATATTGGTCAGTAAAGCATTTCTTAAGAGATTTTATTTTGTTTTTCTTCTTGCAGCAAGAGAGAGGTCAACAAGAAAATTCTGAAAGTCCCTTCAATACAATAGAAGGTAATTAATTTATATTCTTTCAATTGTTTGTTCTATGTAGTTTACATTCTGATCTTCTTTGTTTTCTTTCTATCGACATGTTTTGGGCTATAGGATATTTTTTAAGATATGATAGTAATGAGTTGTTTGTTGCCTAGCTATTTTTATCAGTGCACTTTTTGTTTCATTTTCAGGTTCTTGATGCAACTAGCAACGATGGTGAATAGGTAGGTCCCAAATCTTCTTAATATATTGCATTATTTGTACATAATTCGACTAAATTAGTGATCTCGGTGAAGCTTTTTTGAAAAATGATGGTGAATAGTTTTGAAATTCTTTGTTGATTTTTTTTAGAAATGGTTAATTAGAGTTTATTTCAGAACTTTGTCGTAGCTTGTTTATCTTATTTGGAGCTTTATTTTGACTTTAATTTTTTCATAATATCAGTGACTTGTTTGCTGTGTACGTTCATCATGGAGGTCGATTTGAGCATATAGAGGGTTTTGATTATTATGTGGGAGGGAAATCTGACCCGACATTTAACTTAGATCCAGACAAGTTTGGATATTTTGATGCGGCAGATTTAGTTGAGAAGCTTGGTTATGTCTCTTGGCTAAATTGTCGTATAAAATACCTAACTCAGATTCATATAGGCTGCTGAAAACTGATTCAGATGTGATGGTTATGCTATCATTTCTCAATGAAAAAACTCGTGTCTTACATTTATATACTGAATGTGTGAAAATGGGTGATGGTGTTAATGAAATTGGTAGTAATAGAGGGGATAATGAAGAAGCTAAGGTTGATGAAACTGTTGCTAATGATAAGGACACTGAGAATGTGAATGACTGGGGTTTCAGTGGGAATGAGAGAGAAGAGCCTGTAAATGATGAGAATAAGAAAGAAGAACATCTATGGGGGGAGGGAGTCTGGAGTGATGAAGAGAGTGAGGACGCAGATTATGACCCTTATTCAGGTGAGTCATCTGATGATTCACTTGAGGATTCTGAGCTAGCATATGAAGATGATGAATACATACGGTCTAGGAAGAAGGTCAAGAGTAAAGGGGGTGTGTTTGACAATCTTGATGATGCTGTTCGTCAAGATCTGGGATTTAATCATGAGTATGAACTTCTTGATTTTGATTATGACTCATCTGATGGTGATGTCTATTCAAATTCAACTGATGAAGAAAGAGAAGGTTCGAGGTTTGTAAAATATAAGGCAAGTTATGACCCAAAGTGCAACCACGAATTCCTTGAACTTAAGTTAGGTATGAGGTTTCAAGATGACTTAGAGTGTAAGAAAGCTCTTACAGATTATGGCATTCTAAATGGCAAGTTTCTCCATTTCAAGAGAGTCTCCAAACGCAAGTGTGAGGCCTACTGCAACCCCCCATGTAAGTGGAGAGTTTATGCTTCAAAGGTTGAAAGAGATGACACATTTGTAATCAAGACATATCACAAGACACACATATGTGGGTGGGTAGTAAATAATAAGCTTATGAGTTCAAAATGGATAGCCTCTAGATACTTGAATGTATTTAGAGTGCACCCTAACCTGCCTATTAAGCACCTGAGACATGACATTAAAATGAGATACAGAACATTACCAAGTAGGGACAGGCTGTACAAGGCAAGGCAAATTGCTCAAACTATGGTAAGGGGATCAGTGGAAAATCATTATGGTTTACTAAGGAGATATGTAGCTGAATTGATTAGAGTTGACAGAGATGGGAAATATCAGTTGTTGTTGGGTGAAGGAGCTGTATTTAGAGGTCTTTATATAGGCCATAGTGCACTCAGAAATGGTTTTAAAAAAAGTTGTAGACCAGTCATAGGCCTTGATGGCTGTTTTCTAAAGACTTATTTGGGTGGAATCTTAATGTGTGCTGTTGGAAAAGATGGGAACAATCAAATGTTCCCTATTGCCTGGGCTGTTGTTGAGGTTGAGAATGAGGAATGCTGGAAGTGGTTCTTGGAATGTTTTCTGAATGATCTTGCTATTGGTGATGGCAATGGATGGACTTTTATAAGTGATCAACAAAAGGTATTTTTTTTGTCTTTGTTTCAGAATATTATTCCATATTAAACTGATTTTACTAAGGAACTAACTTCTCATGTTTGTATTTGTTGTTTCAGGGATTGATGAATGCAGTAAGTATGATGGCACCATTGGCTGAGCACAGAAATTGTGCTAGACATGTTTACATGAATTGGAAGAAACAACATAAGGGCAGTACTTTGAAGAATCTGTTTTGGAAGACAGTGAGGAGTACATATGTGGCTGAATACAAATTCCATTTGGCAGAGATGAAAGCAGAAAATGAAGCTGCTTATGATGATTTCATATCAAGAGATATTCAAAGGTTCTGTAAGGCATTCATTTCTTTGCATTCATATAGTGACATGATAGATAATAACATCTCAGAGAAATTCAATGGTTACATTCTAGATGCTAGAGGGCAACATATCATTCATATGTGTGAGGAAATTAGGAAAAGCTTGATGGTTAGGCAAGTAGAAAAACTTAAGATCATGTGTGAGGTGAATGATAGGATTTGTCCAGCAATAATGGAGAAATTAGAGAAGTATAGAGAGAGGAAAGTGTTGAGGCTTTTGTGTATCCTAACGTGAACAAGAGGTTTGAAGTTAAGCTCAATGGTGATCAGTTTGTTGTAGACTTGAATAGGAAAACATGTTCATGTAGAAGGTGGGATTTGACTGGCATTCCTTGTGTGCATGCATGTGCCGGTATACACATGAATGGTGAAGAACCATCTGCATATGTACATAGTTACTATACTGTGGAGAGATATCTAGAGGCATACAAGTTTGCAATTGAGCCTTTAAATGGTGAGAAAATGTGGCCTGAGGCAGAAGGATATAAGATTCAGCCTCCTTCAATTAGAAAGATGCCTGGCAGACCAAAAAAACAAAGGAGGAGGGATCCTGAGGAGAAAAATTCAACCAAGTTGAAGAGATATGGACTTGTGATGACATGTCAGAATTGTTATCAAAAAGGGCACAATAGAGCAACTTGTACAAATGAGAAGGTTCTACCACCACCCAAGATATTAACTTTGTTTAAGCTTTCTATTTTGTGTAAAATCTATTCATTCAATGATTTTATTGACTTTATTTGTTCTAAATTAGGGCAAAAGAGGGAGACCAAGGAAAGATCCGAGTCAACCACCACGACCACAAAAGAAAAAAGCTCCTGCAACATCTAAATCTCAGCAGAAAATCATTGCAAGAGATAAGAGACATGCTACAAAAGTGGCTGGAATTTTTATAAGTGAAGAAACTGGAAATACCTATTATCATGTAAGGTTTCTGGTTGCAAAAATACATGATAGATTCTTCATTTCAGTTAGTTTCATTTTGCTAATTCATGTTCTTACTATTGCAGATGCCAGGGCAAAGAGTCATGCAAGTGAACCAACCGTTATCATCAAATTCCACAAGGAGCAATGTCACATATGCAAATGAAGGCCCTTCAACACAAGAGAGTAGGAATCCTGGTGGTGTTTAGATATACATGCAGGCTTTTGAAATTCTGGAATGTAGGTTATGAAATTCTGGGCAATAGGCCATTGATTAGTGCAAGTTGGATTATCAAACTTGTTATTTTTGTGACTAACATTGTTAGTTTTGTGACTGAAGTACACTTCATATTTTGATCAAATTGGAATGTGCGCTTTGAATTTGGGGTAGTATACCATTTTGTATGCTTCATTCGAAGTTGTAAGACTTACAACTTATTTATGGGTCAATTAAAATCTGATGGTTCTATGACTTAATATTATGCCACAGTTGTTCAGTTGTTCTATGCTTTAGGCCATTTTAATTGTAAGAATTCAGATCTGTGTTTGGTATTATGTAAAATGTGGTTTAATTGTTGTAGATACTTGAGTTTCAACAGAGAAGTATGGGGAGAAGGCTCTGTAACTAGTATGAAGCGAGTGTCAGTTACTTAAACATCAAAACACATTCATTTGCAACATAAATGACAACAAATTACAAGATAAACAACTCAAAGATGCAATGAAAACAAACAAGGCTATAACAAGAACAACTGCCATACAATCCTTTCTTTGTCCTCCAATCCATAAATTTCATGTTTTTAGCCAAATCTCGTTCAGGATTAATCTTTCGAAAATAACTCTTCGTTTCATTAAATCGCGGCGATGCCATGTAGACATCCCGACGTCCAGCTCAGCATAAATTTGGACGAAAATTATAGTGGGGGAAAAATTAGATTAAATTAAAAGGTGAGGTATTTTGTCACGCCCCATCCCTCCGCCCTCCCCGGCAGAGTCCGGGCGCGCGACTATAGAATAAATAAATTAATGATAAAATGGAACACTGAAAACTTTAACTGATAGAAACTCTGGAACACTGAAAACTTTGACTGATAGAACACTGAGAGCTTTGACTGATAGAACACTGATCATTCGATAACTGAGTTCAGTTCAACCGAAGATTTAATTTACATAGATGGCACCTACGCCTGATTAAAACTGATAGAAACTCACGCAGCGGAATAAGGATCGACTGAAGTCTACGTGTATGAAGACACGTAGACACCCAAGACTTTAAATAAAGACCGACAAGCCCTTCATATCATCTCCCATCATCACGTCTCAACCTGCACATTTATAAATACATGCAGGGCTGAGTACAAAAGTACTCAGTAGGCACATTGCCCGAAATCACATTCATACATATATAATTGTCAATGCCGTAAGAGCGACACGTAGGGATTTTATCTTTAAAAGCACCTACGTTCACTAAATCTTTTTTGTGAAACCTGCATTTTTGACAGCGCTGTCTAATTTTCTTTAGTATCCTGCCATAACTGCCCTTTTAATTTATGGTACCGAGAAGGTGGCCACCTTCTACGGACACCGAACCGGTCGACATCTTCAACGACTCACGGCCCACTGTAACCGGTCAACACCTTCGTCGACTCACGGTTATTTTGTGTACACTAGTTCGAGTGGGGTAACTGCCCACTGGAACCCGAATTCTATTTCATTTATTTAGATCCTTAAACCAGGAATCTTCCAGATAGGCATTGATACAAAATATAAATCATTTCCGGCAAGACAATACTTTGAAACATACTTTCTCACTTTGAAATCCTTTCGAAAACAACATAAATAGCATACTGGCACACATAATTTTATAGAGTTAGAAAAGCCTACTTGGATAACTTTGGATTGCACTTGCTTTGATCTCGCAACGTGAGGTAGATCTCTCGTAAGAACCTTGGGAAAATCTCGTATAAGTTAAAAATGCCCTTAGTGCATTTGAAATATTTAATTGTAAGAATATATTATTCTTAGTTCTTGTTTCGACTCGTTAATTGAGATATTGATACTTCCGATCAATATTACTTAAACGGTGTTGAATCCTCGATTCAATTACCCCGGTAATTGCATTTAAGTGCAATAAGTGTATTAACACTTAATGAATTAATTAATTCTCGATAATTAATTATTCATTTAAGTTCTATTTATTAAATCCTTTAACACCTCAAATATTAACTCTTTAAATAAATCCTTAAATAATGTAGAGATATCAATTCTCTTAATTTAGATCTCAATTACTAAATAAATTGGATCTCCTTGATTTAATACTTAGGCTTTAATTATCTAAATTAATAGCTCTAAATATTAATACTTAATATATATTACTATCTCTTCTTCCATTATTAATATTTACTAATTTATTGAACTCCATCTTAATTAAAATGACAAGCTTAATTTAATTAAGTCTTATCTTATCACAATCTTTAAAATAGCCCATTAAATTAATTTAGTGAACTCACTAATTAATCTAATTAGTTTAAGTATTAATTATCTTAAGTTTAATAAACTGGGCCCATTAGACTAATTTGTATGGCCCAGTCCTAATTAAATTTTCGGCCCAATTTATTATATTCTCGGCCCATCACCAAATTAAATCCCAGCCCAATCATTAATTATTTTCGGCCCTATCAATTCAAATAATTCAGCCCAATAGCTTTATTTATTCAGGCCCATAAACTCTATTTCTTAAGGCCCAGAAGCAATTAATTTCTAGCCCAAGTATTGTGCAACCCGGCCCAGTACCCGGCCCATACCAGGCCCGTTTTCTAGAATACTCTATTCTTTTCCAAACCCTAATCCCTTTTACCTCCCACAGACATCACACGCCTCTTTCCCTCTCTCGTTTCCTCTCTATTCTCTGCCTCTATTTCTCGATCCCTCTTCTCCATCTCCCTCTCACTCGTTCTCTCTGTTTTCTTTCTTCACTACACTACAGCAGCTATGCTGCCTACTTTCTTTCATTACTTTCTGTTTTCTTTCTATTGTTTATAGTATGATGATCACCTTTCTTACACATATGGAAAACTTTCCTTCCTTCCTTCTCTTTTATTGCACACTGCCGAGTGCTCTATATATTTAGCTTAGATTTTTATATTGCTTTATGTAATACATGTACTGACATTCCATATATATATAGTTGTTCTATGGAGGTATTTTATTTTTCTTTCTTACCTTACTTAATAACTAGATGCATGCATGTAACTTAATACTTGAGTGTTAATATACTTTTCCTTCCCACCACCTAAGTTGCAGGTTATACTAATTGTATAATTGTATACCTATGCGTATGGTTCTTATATATATATATATATATATCTATGTACCAAGTGTATCCCTATCTTGAAAAATCAACTTTCCAACAACATATATATATTACACTTATACGTGTAACATGATATGCATATATATAATTTAAAATCTTTAACCATACAACTATATAGTATGCATCTTTGCATATCATAATATAGTTCTCAAATTATGTAACATATACCTATACTTGCATTTATATAATTAATCCAAAGTGTAACACATCTCCAAAATAATTACCATTTCTTAATAATAACATTTCTTAATATGTTAATCAAGAAATATTTAATTGCTTATCATCTTAAACCAAAATTCATCTTCAAGTAGATTAACTTTCATTACTAAACTGAAATATTCAATATATATATTAATAATTGTGTTCGAATATCGGTTATTTCGGAACTTAAAAAGACGGGGTATTACATATTTGTAGGCGGATTTAAAAGGTGAGGGTTAAAACCAGACTTTTTAAAAAGGTCAGGAATTATTTCACAATTAACTTTTTAGTTTTATAGGGAAATTTCGTTTCATTAAATCGCGGCGATGCCATGTAGACATCCCGACGTCCAGCTCAACATAAATTTGGGCGAAAATTATAGTCGGGGGAAAAATCAGATTAAATTAAAAGGTGAGGTATTTGTAGGCAGATTTAAAAGGTGAGGGTTAAAACCAAACTTTTTAAAAAGGTCAGGAATTATTTCGCAATTAGCCCATTAATATATTTATTCATGAGTTATCTGATTCAGACCTTTATTATTACATATGTAATAAATTCTCAACCAATCGGTTTTCTTATGCAATAAACTTTTCTGAACGATTCACGCGGATTTAATCAACTCGTGTCACCGAGACGCAATTCTACAAGATTGATAGTCGAGTACTTCTGGTTAAGCCAATCACTACCGCCCAAGACATCACTATTTTGAGTTACGAAAAACCCGCAAGCGTAGATGAATTAAAGTAGCATATAATCAACCGTGTATACTAATGTCATCGTCACAAATGAAGAAATGAACTAATTTTCGAGACCTCGTTCTAAGTATCAACACGTTAGAAATTATCTCAGTGAAACCTCTCAATATGTATACGCAAAGCATGTGTATCCGCTTATACATACCGACATCATTTTACGGGCTAAGGTCAACTCTCGCATCAAATGATATCGCAACCTTTACCGACTAGACTGTGACTTTATATTACAAAGGAGACGACTGTGTTACCTTCTGTAATTATCGATCAACCACACAATATACAATTGTAATAAATGGACTTGTTTGCAATTCAATATATAACAATAATAAATAACAAACCAATGGTAGAAACATTTATTCTCATTAAAGTGCAATTGAAAACAAATTTGATACATCGTCTAAACATAAAGCATGCTTTGAGGTATACAAACCCTAATAGTTTCCATAATCAATTTATTTAGATTGAATTAATTTAATAATAAATGTGCATATATTTGCATTGACATAATGTATATTTGCATTTAGTTATCTAATACAATAATTGTTTATATATAACATATATGAAGTTGTTATATGGTATTCATTTACTTGCATCATAACATATTATAATTTGCATTACATGTGATTTTAATTTGCAGTGTTTGAATCATCGTGGTTGTGGTGTTGATTTTACCATATTATGCAAATTTTTGGATTGCAATTTACATGGATAATCCACTGAAATCTTGAAGAGCAGTTGAGGGAAGTATTAGAGTAGTAAATGCATTTCAAAAATTAATCTGGTAGTTGCTATTTAGTAGGAAAATTCATTTTTGCAAACTGTAGTTTCTTTTTCAATTAATTAATTCTCAAATTATTAATATCCATAAGATGCATATTAATTAATGAGTGAGATCACTTTTTAATTTTTTTACAATATTTCTACTTAAACTCATCCCTATATATATACACATATACATATTTTTATTAATTGTATATATATTATTTCATAAAATTATAAATTTATAAGTTATCACATTAATAAATATAATTTTATAAATAAAATTAAAGAAAATTAATTATTGATAATATGTAGAAAATAAAAACAAAAATAAAACTATATTTATAAGTAGTTTTTTTATTCATTTAAAATATCAAAACTTATTAATATTAAAATTATATTTTACATATCATATATTAAATTAGGGATAATTATAAAAAATACCCACTTTCCTAAATATACAATGAAAATTATCCTATTTGTAAATATCATAGTAAAAATACCCAAAATACCTGTATTACCCTTAATAAAGGTGGGCATCTCTCCCTGGCACATGAAGACAAACGTCTGCTCCACGTGGGCTGACACCATTAGTTGGCCTTGGTATTGGTGTGGGGACTTGTGCTGGCGATGGGACTTGGTGTGGGGAAAAGGAGGCTGGCGATTGGACATGGTGTGGGGAAAAAGGAGGCTGCCATGCTGCATATTTTCAAGACATTAATAAGGGGTCTTTGACTAGGACCTTTTAAGACTTTAATATAAAGGGGTGTTACTGTGGGCGGATTTATGCGTGAGTTGTGAGGGATAGAGAGCAGCGTGGGAAAAAAAAAGAGTGTGAGGGCGGATAATTTGCAACCAAGGTATTGTTAATTTTAATCTTATGTTTAATTTAATTTTTTTTTGAAGTAAATTGCTATATTAATTTTATGTTTGAACTAAATATATTGTACGCATATATCTGAACAACGACGTACAGATCGGCGGGTAACGGAGCAACATAGAACTAGCAATATGGACAAAAATGTTAGTTTTTTTTAAAGCTTTAAATTTCTTTAAGAAAGCACGTTATATTTTTATATTTATTAGAGATTTATAAAGCATGTTGTTTTTTTATATTTATTAGATTTATAAAGCATGTTGTATTTTTATATTTATTAGATTTATAAAGCATGTTGTATTTTTATGTTTATTAGATTTATAAAGCATGTTGTATTTTTATATTTATTAGATTTATAAAACATGATGTATTTTTATGTTTATTAGATTTATAAAGCATGTTGTATTTTTTTGTTCTTTATTAGAAATTTTAAGCATGTTGTATTATAATTTAATGTATTATTTAAATATAAAAATAAAAATATGATTAAATTCAAAATTCTGGGCGCAAAAACGAAAACCCAGTCAAAAAATTTAAAAACCCGGTTGGCTAGGTATAAAATATTACGGTCAGGTTTTTTAAAACCCGGCCAGGTTTTTCTTTACCTTTCAACTGATTTTTTTAATTTTTAAAAATATATTAAATGTATTTAATTTTTTTCATTTAATTTAATTTAATTAATACATACATGAATTTAATATATTATTCAAAAATTGTAATTTGATTATCTATGTTTAAGACATATTTTAAGATTTTTGGAATTTTAGATAGGTTAATATCATAATATAATGGTTAAATCAAAATTAAATTATCATTGAATGAAAATAAATTGAATGAATAAATGAATTTAATGTATTATTTAAATATAAAAATAAAAAGTTGATTAAATTTAAAAACCTGGGCGTAAATAAGAAAACCCGATCGAGAATAACAAAATTCGGATGGCCGAGTTTTAAATATTGTGGTTGAGTTTTTTAAAACCCGGCCAGGTGTTCGTTTAACATTCAATTTCTAAATTTAATTTTAAATAATATATTAAATTTTAGTATGTATTTAATTTAATTTAATTTAATTAATACATGAAATACATGAATTTCATATATTATTGAAAATTGTAATTTGATTATCTATGTTTTAAGCCATATTTTAACATTTTTGGAATTTTAGATAGGTTAATATCATAAAATAATGGTTTAATTCAAAATTAAATTAGCATTGAATGAAAATAAATTGAATAAATAAATGACTTTAATGTATTATTTAAATATAAAAATAAATTTTTGATTAAATTTAAAAACTTGGGCGTAAATATGAAAATCCGGTCGAGAATAACAAAATCCGGCTAGATTGTGGTCGAGTTTTTTAAAACCTGACCAGGTTTTCGTTTAAAATTCAAATTTTGAATTTAATTTTAAATAATATATTAAATTCTAGTTTGTATTTAATTTAATTTAATTTAATTAATAAATGACATACATGAATTCAATTTCTGAATTTAATTTTAAATAATTTATTAAATTGTACGTTTCATTTAATTTAATTTATTTAATGAATACATGATTTTAGTAATATTCATAAAAATTGAAATTTGATTATCTAAGATTAAGAATTTTTTTGGAATTTTAGATACGTTACATTAGACCTCAGCTTGTGGAATCGGGTATAGTAGTCAGTACATATTATAAGGAAACAATGCTAGATTAAATTGCCCAAACATTGAGAGTTGTAGGAGGTGAGTCGCTATTGCAGCGGTTTAGAGATGACTGTTTTGGCCATTTCATTGATTGGAGGCCGGGTCAAAAGAGTTCGAACACGCTATCGTACTTGGTGACGTGTATGGTTTATGGAGATGATGATGATAACGAAGGTATACACTTCGTTGTAAATGGGGGTCAATATCATTTTGGTGTTGAAGAATTCTGCTTGATTAGCTGTCTACGATTCAGACCTTCCTATTTCGACACGCGCTCTACTTATGACATAGGGCACGTGGAGGTCTATACTGCTTTCTGTGACAGACCAACCATCACAACTGCTAGTGTGCTTAAGAGGTTCACGAACACAAGCCGAATGATTCACAATCCAGAAGGTGAATTATACCTGAAGGTGGTGCACATGCTCATTGCCTTCTTATTTCTTCGTGGGGCTGATGCGAGTGTCACGATCGATTCCTAGATATGGATGCTTGCAAACGATTTGGATGCGTTTAGCCTTTTCCCATGGGGGGCTATATCGTTTCTTTGGATGAGACACTACCTATTTAACATCAGTTGGAATGATGTTAAGTACAACTTCTACGGTCCAGCATGGGCATTGTACGTATGGATGCTCGAGGTCTTCCCTTGGATGAATCATACATTAGGGAGATTGTGTGATACCGACATCCAACCTAGATGTTGCCGCTGGAGGTTTTCATCCAGGATTGGTGTAGATGTGATACACCGTTTTTTTAATCTCGATGAGGTAAATTTCAATTTTTAATAATTAAACAATTTTTATATTCCATTGGAGTTAATGTTTAAATTATTTTTTGATTGCAGATCGAGCCAATTGTGATGTATGTGAGCGAGGAGGAGCGTGCATCTCCATACTTTCAGTCACTGATGGTGATGGACCGAAGTCAGGTCCTTAATATCATGTGGTCAGCACCGTATAATGCTTTGAGGCACGATGTTCAACCACAACGACGCGCACAACGTGCGGCCAACCTAGAGGCAGTTGCATTGCCGGATGTCACACCTCAGTCTTGTGGTCAGAGAGAGGTTCCATCACCCGACTATCATCCGGACACGAGCAGACCTACATCTTCAGCACATAGGCATAGGGATACGGGGAAGAGGGTTCGACCACCGACCTCATCATCCAGCAGTAGTAGCTCTGGTGGTCATACGGGCAGACAAAGTGTGTAGGCCAATATTAGCCCCCAGCAGATGGAAATGATTGAAGAGATGGCATCTAAGAAAACCAAAAAGAGGATCATGCCTGTTCTGAAGAAATGGTTCGAGGAGTTGAAAGAGAGTTTCCGATGCTCAGGATCACGGCGTAGTCCGTCACAGGCATTTTCTCCACATCGTAGGTCATCTCCAACTCCAGTTGCATCTCCGCCAGTGTCATCCCCTCCGAGAGCTCCATCACCTCATGTGTCATCACCTCCGAGAGCTCCATCACCTCATGTGTCATCACCTTCGAGAGCTCAATCGCCACACGTGGCATATTCTGGAGGTCGTCATTCGGTGCACGAGATCAGGCATTCACGAGCGTATGATGATTATGTCGAGGCACCGCGATCTTCGGCATTCGAGCATAGAGAGAGGTCAGACAGTGATGTTGAGGAGGTGGTACCTATTGTAGCCACTCCTCTACAAATTTGGTTGGGTCCCGATGTGAATCAGAACCAGAATGAGAATCAGAGGCCTGAAAAACCTGCTCGAACTCGTGTAGAGGCCGCAGTCTTACAAAGCCCATACACTGTTGGGCGTTCAGATGCGTTGCCTCCCATTCCTCGAGATCTCCACATGAGATATCTCAATTATCTTACTCGAGGATCTAATGAAAGTGCACAAATTCCTGAAACAGGCTTGGTATTAGAGGCTCTTCAATTTGAACACATACAGAACCAATTCATGTATTTCGAGGCTGAGGTATGTTAGTTTAATGTATTTTTTTTATTATTATTCAGCTCACACTACAATCAATTGATAACTAATAATTTTATTTGGAATATGTTTCATGTAGCATGTGGATCTCTATATATTCTATCTAAGACGTAGGTTGAATGCTCGAGCCCGTGTGTCTATTGGTGTTTCACTGAGAAACACCATACTGCTGACTACTGATTTTTATGTAAGTATGAAATTATTATTATTATGTGTTATATTATGTTCAAAATTACAAATTATTATTATTATATTATTGTATATGCAGGTGACATTACAGAACACCTACCTCCACTTGAAGTACGAAAATGTTCAAGCTGTGCCAGATCCGCCTCGTATGCGTGCGGTGATTGAGGATTTCACTATGCCTCAATACTTGACGGCCTACGTGACTTATGATAACCAGGAGGTGTTATCGGTCCCTTGGTGGGGTGCTGCTGATGTAAGTATTTTAATTATTCAATTCTTTAATTTAATATGTAGTTATTTAATAATATTTGATTTTTTTTTTCTTTTATCAGATTATCATACCTTGTTGTCTAGACCGTCAGTGGGTCGTGGTGAGAGTATGCTTGCTCGATTGGACAACATATCTATACAACTCATCTTGGTATGCGAATCAAGAAAATGTGCAAATACAGAGGATCGAGGACATCAGGTGCATTATGGACTTATTTTGGAAGTTGTTTGATGCAAGGTTTTGGTATAACAATGAGAATGGAATTCCCATGAGAACCGACCCCCTGCAAATAAGTGTGATGCCAAAGAATAGACAATTCAAGCAAGGGAAACAAAAAGATAACCAGCAAAACAGTGGCCCATTGGCACTAATGGCAATTGAGCGTTTTATCAGTGGCAAACCAAAGCTAGCATCAGTCGGAACAAAAGTGCGTGAATATCGAGATTATATAGCAGTCAACGGTTTTTCAATCTGTAATGAATTATGATATTGATTCGATATACTAACTGAAAATTTTTCATATTATGAATTAATTTAGTGGTTATTTATTAACTTATCGTTGTCGTATTATTAACTTACATTCATATGTTTCTAACCGTACTTATCAACAATAACGACATGATTTTTTAATCAGGATATTTCTTGGATTTACACATATAAAAATCCCGGTCGTCAAATCTTTGCTTAAACAAAAAACCCGGTCGTTGTTACCTCGGGATTTATAGTGTACGACCTGGTTTTCATTTCTGGAACGAATTTTATGGAAGAGTTTTTGATATGTTGTTATATGTATAATTGTGATGCTAAATCATTAAAACCATGTTGTCAAAAGAGATTCAAAAATATCATACTAATTATAAAAACATCATGCTAATTAAAAAACACACAAAAAACATCATTCTAATTAAAAAAAACACACAAATAACAATCTTACAATCAAAACCATCATGCTAATTTTAATAAGATATAACAATTCAATCAGAATCTGACTGAGCCTCGTCAACGAGCATTGGACATCTCGGCCACATGTGACCATATTGACGACAATTACTGCACTTTCTTCGACGAGGCACATTGATCTCTGCTTCACTCGTATGTTGACGTGTTCTTTCACCCCCAGCTTGAGCTCTACTCATCCTAGGTCTACCCGGCAATCGGATAATGACCGGAGGTAATACAACTCTTCTAGCTACTTGAGGTGGAACCATCCACGCATCTCGATGAGGCACAGTCATAATAGAGCCAACGTATGTTTGAATCAATGTGTCTCGAGTATAAACATGACTCACATATTCAGATACAGGTTCAGAATTTTTCATGCATTATACGTCAATTAAATAATCAATTTTTCTTAGCATATCTTCACTTTTATTTAGAATTTCACATAACTTACCTTATTGCAGCAATGACATGTGAACAGGGAATACCGTCCATTTGAAATTATCGGCATGTGCAAGTCCTGGTTGCAAGATCGACCATATGAGGTTGTGGATTGCTCACAATATAAATAGTGTACACCAAATCCCTGACATGTTGGACAGTATATGTCCTGGACTTCTCCCGTTGTATTTCAAGCTTCAAAGATGCTTGTGCAGTAAATATATCTTGCAATCGCACAACCTCCGTCTTCCATTTTTCAAACCATTCCTCCATAGCTATCCTAATCGATTCGAGCATGGAACATATCGGCAATCTTCGAACCCATAACAATCTGTTGTTCAATGACTCGGCAGCATTGGACGTAAGCGTGCTATAAGGACTGACGGGACATTGGGAAGGAGCCCACTTCTTAGGCCCTACACGCATCAACTTCTCGTAGGCCTTTGGCTTAGCTGCAGCAATCTAGGACATTCGTTTTTGAAATTCTATTGGGCGATATGTATATGCTGCTCTCTGATATAGCGATACGATATGCTTACCCCACTATTTCATCTTGCCCATGAGATGAAAGTAGCACAAACCGTGACTAGCCTCCGAGAATACCATCTGCACAGTATTAGCTGTGGACTTGTGTGCATCTGATACTATCAAGGTTTGTGGTGGACACCCGTACGCTATTCTAACACGTTCTAGAAACAAAGTCCAACTCACGTCGTTCTCAATTGGACCAACGCCATATGCTAGAAGGTATACACCCTCGTTCCCATCTTTTGTCACTGCTGCAAACAAGATGTCCTTGTTCCTACCTTTTAAGTGTGTCAGATCCACGATAATGATCGGCCACATCAATAATGGAAAGGCAAGATGAGATGCTCCGAGAGCAACAAATGCATGCTGGAATCTATCATCGTCGCCGACATCTAAATCAGTGACTATTCTTGGATTTTTTTCGTTGAAGCATGTGCAAATACCCTGGAAACATCTGGAATGATTCATCGTACCCACCATATATCATCTCAATAGCCATTTGATGTGCTCGCAGCGCCAGATCATATTTAATTTGAATACCGAACTCATCATGCAACTGTTGTCTCATCTCCTTCGGTTTAATGATCTGAAAATCCTGGCGAATCTTCTTCGCAAAGTACGTAGCCACGACCTTGGAGTGAACTCTTGTCGGAGGAACGTAGTCGAAGGCCATGATGCACGTGTGCTTCTCAATAAACTTGTAAACTCTCCAAGATTCATTTGTATCATCACCCGATCCAGAAGCCCGGAGCTCGAAAGTGCAACTCTTCTCAGGAAGTGAACATCGAAGCACTAATCGAGTATTATCGGACTTATATGTTCGATATTGCACGCCTCGTTCCATGTGCCACATGCCTACAGCTACTAACAGTTGATCCTTTGTGTCATATAATGCACCTTTCCCTAACTCTGATATAAGGTTCGGGTCTTCTTCACATGCCACAAGTGAAGCTCTATCCGTCAACGGAATCACAGGCACCAACCAATTTTGCAGTTCATCTGGATCCAATTCCTCTTCTTCATCACCCCCTTGAATGTTCGGTGTCGGATGCACCATTTCTATCAATCTAGCAAAACCACCATGTTGTCGTATCCACGCAGCACAATCAGCAAACGTAAACTTCAGTATATTATCTTCAGAATCTGTATCTGATGCGTCAGGTTCTGACTCCGCTGAATAAATATCGTCGATGTCATCATCCTCACGATCTCGATGCATCGAACCATATGGAGCATGATCTTCATTTTCAGGAGCTCGTATAGGAGATTCCGGCCACCACCGCCATGAACCGGCTGGAGCATCATCTTCGTTATGTGGGATGTCACCTAACTAATTTGATTCGGCCATCTGATTGATAAAATCAACTCCATCACAATTAGGGATGGCAATCGGGTCGGCCGGGCGCGGATAATGCCAAACCATTTCCGCACCCGCAAAATACACGCCCGCCCGCCACCCGCCCGCCACCCGCCGCGGGTAGGAGAATCCCACCACACCCGCGACCCGCGGGTACCTGCGGATTGGCAGATACCCGCGAACCCGCCACCCATCGGGTATCCGCCACCCGTCACCCGCGAACTATCCGCGAACCCATGAAATGTGGTACCCGCGACCCACGAAATAGGAAATTTTAGAAAATACGAAAAATTTACAATAAATCGGTAAATCTTCAAAATTAAAATCCACAAAACATCATCTTCAAATCCACATACAATTCATATCCAACAATACCAAATTCAACAACACTAATTAAAAGTTCAAATTCAAATGGGGAGATAAAGTTATATTATTCCAATTCAACGGTTGACATAGAGCAAGTTTCCTTGAACTCTTCTTCCTCATCTTGAAGACATGTCCAAAAGCTTCCATTCTTTCCTTCACGGGTAATTCGCGGGTATTTTCGCGGGTATATTTCACGGGTACACGGGTTTCGCGGGTACGGATAGTGCCAAACCATTTCCGTACCCGCGAACTAAACGGGTAGCACTTTTAAACCACGAATGTACCCGCGGGTACGAAATGGCCACCAAACCCACGAATAATCAGGCGGATACCCGCGGGTTTCGTGTATCCGCGGGCGGATTGCCATCCCTAATCACCATGTTGAGTACTATATGTCGACGTCCCCATAAAATCAACTCCATCACCACGATCTCGATGCATCAAATCTCTACTCGAAGATCCCACATCGTGTGTGTCATTGCTTATCTCCACATACACCACCGGATTTCAGTCATCCAGAAGCAAACTACTGAAAGAATCATCATTAGACAAGCGACGCTTACTTCCATTATATGCTGATATACGATAAATCTCAAAATTTGTAGACATCCCAGAATCGCGCAGCATCTGTTGTATATTGTATCTCAATACTTCAAGCTGAACTGGATCTGTGGAAATAGGAGTGGACCATTCGTAACCGCCAATGTAATCATCGCCTTCTCAATAACCATTGTACTTTACGTTTATATACCTCCACCTGTCCATCTAAACAATGAAATATATATTTAAAATCAGGAAGTCATAAAAATATCAATTTACCAAAACCCGGTCACGAAATTACCTACAAAAAATATAACACCCGGTCGTGACACATCATTCATGTATAAATCACGACCGGGTTTTCATATTTCTTTAGTTTTTGACGGAGGGGTTTTTGAGCATGTACTCTACATGTTATTATCATTCTAAATCAATAAAATCCCATCGTCAAAGTTCATATAAATATATAAATCCGGACGTTTGAAAGTAAACACGCCATGTGTGCATAAATAACGACAGAGTTTTGATATTTCTTTAGGTTTTAGCGGAGGGGTTTTTGAGCATGTACTCTACGTGTTATTATCATTCTAAAACAATAAAATCCCGTCGTCAAAGTTCATATAAATATATAAATCCGGACATTTAAAAGTAAACACGTCATGTTTGCATAAATAACGATAGGGTTTTTAGAAAAATGCATGTTTTCACGACAGGGTTTTAGCTCGTTAACCTCATAACACATTATTCTTGAAAACTACGAGTTTAGATTTCGCAATATCTCTTTGGTTTGGCCAAACAAGCACTTCTTGTGGATTCTCCTTATGTCCTTCTCTCCCTCTCTCATTCTCCTTCTCTCTCTATATCTCTCGTTCTTTTTTTCAAGTGACATATGCAATGACTCAAACTTTATATATAATAAATATGTGAGTTCGTCAGTGCAAATATGATGTCTCGATTGCAAATATTAAAAATTAATGTTTCGATTGTCGTCTTAATTATCGATTTTATTTTTCAAATAGATTTTGAATGTAATATATTATTTTAAAAATATTTTCTCGATAAAAAGTAATATTATTGTATTTTACCTATATTAATTTGAATTGTCATATTAATTACAAAATAAGAAAATGTCTTAATCAACGTCTCGGTTACCGTTTTTAATTTCGAAAAAATTATGAAATTAGAATAATATCTTTAACATAATTTCTCAATTAAATGTAATTTAATTGTATTTGAACTATATTAATTTCAATTTCTATATGAATTCAAAATAAAATAATAAAATATATAATTAATACTAAAATAAATAAAAAAACATAATAATTACCAATCATTGGCATTATTTCACAAAAAACAAGATAAGTCTATATTTGACTAAGGGCAATTTAGGTAGTTTACCATAAACTTGGGCATTTTTCATATGTTTGTTATAAAATGGGCATTTTTCATTTTTACATTAGCAAAGTGGGCATTTTTCATATAACACCCATTAAATTAAAGCTCTTGTTATACCCTTTAATTCAAGATAAATATTGCATATATTTTTACTAATGAAAATAAAATTACATACAAAACAAAATTTGTAGAAAGAGAAAAAAGTAGAATTACTTTTAATTTTTATAGAATTGTAAATAATAATTAATATATTTAATTATATAATTACTAATGTCATTGAAATTAAAATTATTTACAAAATTTATATTGAAATTGAATGCTTCCTATTTTATATATATAAGGAAGATTTTTTTTATTATAATCATCCCCTATATAGGGAAGAGATCAAATAAAAATGGTAATGTATGAGTTAATTAAAAATAAATCTTGAATATTAAATTATTTAGATCAATGGTACAGATTAAAAGATAATTTTGGTGTATATTTTATTTAAAATATTTTATCCCTAAATGTGCATATATTTGCATTTAGTTATCTAATTGAATACATTGTTTATATATAGCAGATATGGAGTTGTTATATTGTATTCGTTTACTTGCATCATAACATATTATGATTTGTATTACATGCGATTTTAATTTGCAGTGTCTGAATCGTTGTGTTCGTCGTTGTGGTGCTGATTTCACCGTATTATGCAAATTTTTGGATTGCAATTTACATGTATAATCTACTAAAATCTTGAATAGCAGTTGAGGGAAGTATTAGAGTAGTAAATGAATTTCCAAAATTACTTGCCGGTATTTGCTATTTAGTAGGAAAATTCAATTTCTTTGAAATATCACCTTATCCCTTAATTTTCGTCCAATAACATTACTTTTACAATCATACTCTTTTTGCATTGTAAGAGCATCCACAATTGTGGTACCCATAGTATGTGCCAAATGTGCTACACATCATCAACTTTCAACTTTTTTAACTACCTTAAATTCTTTCAACTATGATGTTATCTTAAATTTAACTATTTGATGGCCCCACAATAATAATATTAATTGAAAATAAAAAGGAAAAATACAAAAGTTTGGCACTAATTTGAAGCAAATATAGTTTGTGGGAGCCAAATTCATTTTACTACCTAGGTAGCATTTTTGCTACCCCTTCACTTTTGTGCTACCTCAAAACATCAGTTCATTATGACACTACCTCTTACAAGTCATCAACTTCATCAAAATACACACCCATAGTGGATGCTCTAATATAGCAATGCAAACGGCAGTTTCTTTTTCAATTAATTAATTCTCAAATTATTAATGTCCATTAGATGCATATTAATTAAAGCACGAGATCATTTCCTATTTGTTTATTTTACAGATTTTCTTATTTCTACTAGAATCCATTCATATATATATATATATATATATACACACACATATACATATTTTTATTAATTATATATATTATTTTATAAAATTATAAATTTATAAGTTAGCACATTACTAAATATTTTATAAATAAAATTATAGAAAATAAAAATAAAAATATAACTATATTTATAAGTAGTTTTTTTATTCATTTAAAATGTCAAAACTTGTTAATATTAAAATTATTTTTTACATATTATATATCAAATTAAAACTCTTGTTATACTCTTTAATTCAAGATAAATATTATATATATTTTTACTAATGAAACAAAAAAAAAATTTACATACAAAATAGAATTGTAAAAAAGAGAAAAAAAAGTAGAATTACTTTTTATTTTTATAAAATTGTAAATTAGTAATTAATATATTTATTTATATAATTATTAATGTCATTAAAATTAAAATTATTTATAAAATCGTTATTCATATTAATTTGAAATTGAATGCTTCTTATTTTATATGAAAATAAATCTTCCATATATACATATACTAAGTATATACATTTAGTAACAATACATTTCTCCAACAAATAAAGTACGTACGCTGTTCAACAAACCACAACATTAATTTCGCTTAACCGTACATTAATCTAAATAATGCAGCATGCATGAAACGGAGAATTAAATGATGAAGGAAAAATAACTAAAATACCTGATAAAAATAAATTAAGTGAATTTATGTGCATTTAATAAATTTTATTTCAAACATGATTATGGAACCAACGTCTACATCGGAAATAATTAAACTTAATTAATTTGTGGTTGATATATGCATATGTTATGTATTACTCTCTCCGTCCTCCTAAATGTGGTCACATTTTCTTTCTTGGACGTCTCACTAAAACTGACTACTTTTCCAAAAAGGAAACAATTTTACATTTAAAATATATATCTCCTACTTTTTTAACACAAAAAATTTTACTTTTTTAATTTTCGTGCCGGAATCTTCTGTATTTAGCGGGACGGAGGGAGTAGTGCAGTGCGACCGGAAAGGGAAAGCTTTTCGAATGAAAGGGTACCGTAGTGGTAGTACTGCCTTATTTTTCAGTATTAATTAATGAAGCATCTGTCAGAAACCAACTATGTCTCTGACCGTCTTAATTACAATACCTTTTCTCACTACCCTTTCCCTTCGCTTCCCTTCCCTTTCTCTGCACCTTATTACTCTTTTCATCACTACCTCCCTCTCACTCTCACTCTCACTCTCACTCGTAGCTTAACCTACACCGCTTATTGTTCTTGAATATAGTTGTTGGATTATCATTGGCACACTTGTACGCTAAGAATAAGAATGGGAATATAGTTGATTCCCTAGCTTTGGGTTAAAATCGAGCTACATACTATAAACGAAGAGAGTGTGAGATAAATGCATCACTTCATTTCATTGCATGTCATTAAACTAGAACATTTTACTAACGTGGTTTTAAATATATTTCATAATTATACAACGTATATAAAAATTTGTTGCATTTACCTTTGTAGATTTACGGCAATCGTGCATCATCTAAATATTATCTCACCAATTTATGACACGAGCTCGATATTTAATTCTCTGTCTATAAATTACGACAATTAATTTAGGATACCCAAATAAAATATCATAATTATACTAACACACTATAATATAAGTTGCATGATTATTTTACAGGTACATCACATTATTAGCATGGGGCAAGACTCAAGTTAGAGACATTATTTTTATAATGCGAGAAAATTAATAATACCCAATTTGCTAA
This sequence comes from Leonotis leonurus, assembly GCA_026898415.1. Lineage (NCBI taxonomy): Eukaryota > Viridiplantae > Streptophyta > Magnoliopsida > Lamiales > Lamiaceae > Leonotis > Leonotis leonurus. Next base: position 1,205,580 of record JAPKLX010000024.1, on the reverse strand, counting down.
TGAAATATGTATAATATATTCAAAGACTAAATATACATATAAAAAATACTCACTTTTTTTAAAATTAGAAACTTTTGACCAGTTTGATTATGTGGGACCACTTAACTTAAATTTTATGGGAATACGGTAAAACAATTATTTGACCATAATTACTATATCACCTACCCTTTCTTCTCTTTTTTTTTTCCACCACCACCAACGGTTGCTATCTCTCTTCTCCACAGCAAAGCAGTCATCACCACCACCACCACCACCGGTTGCTATATTTTCTGAACCTCTCATCTCAGTCTCATCTCCTCTCCACCACCACCACCACCACCATCTAAGTCATCTCCTCTCCTCATCACAGTCTCCTCTCTCCTCATCTTAGTCATCATCACCACCACCGGCGGCTGTAGAAGCTCCTCTCCACCACCGCTCCGTCGCAGAGCATTTATCCTCTCCACATCTCTCACAATATGGCACATTCAGATGAAGAGATCCCACAAGAAATCTAGGTACAACCCCTTGCCCATATGAACAACCGTTGGTAATTTCATACGTTAAGCATGATTTTATTTATATTTTTCATGTTGTAATCACATATTACGTATGCTTATAGTGTATTGAGCAATGCTCATGGACAACCGGTGGCAAAATCTCATCCACCGATGGATGATGTATATGCATGTTGTGCCACTGGTTGTAGTGTATTGTAGGTGTAGATTATTTATGGAGCGCGAATAATTGACAACCAGTGGCACAAAATGAGTATATTATTTTCTAATAACTCGGTACTCTGCTCGTCTCTCCAGGTTCCATAATCCAACAGCAATACTCAAGTCTTCCTTGTCATTGTACATCGACCCCTCAGCTAATTCTTCAAGTGTTGGGTTTTCTTTGATGAGCACGTCAGATGTCGATGTCAGAGCATTGGGAGGGATCATTGGAACAATCCAATTTCTTATACACCCTTTTGTATTAGGGTTGTACTCGACATCACCATCGACATCCGGATACATCATCTCAAGGACTCTTCTGATACCTCCTGCCTCGTGCATCCATGCTGCGAATTCTGCGAATGTAGCAGTATTCATAGCAGCGGGTCGTTCTTCTTCGGAATCTAACGAAGAACGCTCGGAACTTCCTTCAGAAGCAACATAATACTCATCATCATCTTCACCATCTTCACCATCTTCATCTGGACATGTGTTCAAATCAGGAATTCCAGTTGGATCGTGAAACCATTCAAAAGATACCGCGACCCTTCTGATGTCTTTGAGATCATCCATTGTCACGCCCGCCCTCCGCTAAGGATAGCGAAGTCGGGGAAACCGTGACTTGGGAAGGGATTTAAGAAAATCGGGATGGAAATGGGGTAATGGAACGAGGAAGAAAGTGATGAAACTTGAACAACAATCTCATAATGAGTCGAATAACTCATCGTACATGATTAACACAAACGGACTTGAGTTTAAGACTCGATACATAACAACGTAATGTGAAGGAACTGAAATCTTAAGTGTGATACATAATGATCTCGAACTAGCAGCGGAAGATTACTTGGATCGCTAAAAGCTCTACATGTGTGAAGACATGTAGAACCCCCAAGAGTCAATTAATAAGAGATCGACAAAAGCCCGAACATAGCACTCCTCCTTCATCATCGCTCAACCTGCACATTTATAAATATATGCAGGGCTGAGTACAAATTGTACTCAGTAGACACATGCCAAAATCGCACACATACATATATAATTGTCATGCCATTGTAAGTGAAACATAGGGATTTTGTCTCTAAAGAACCTATGTTCACTAAAATCCTTTTGTGAAATCTTAAAGTTCGATTGCAATCTAAGTTCTTTGAGTAATCTACCATATCTGTAACTTCTTCTTCTTTGTGTCGGGAAGGTGGCCTCCTTCCACGAACACCTTGACCGGCCAACCCGCTCGATGACTCACGGTCACTTTAACCGGCCAACCCGCTCGATGACTCACGGTTACTTTAACCGGCCAACCCGCTCGATGACTCACGGTTACTTTGTGTACACTAGTCCTAGTAGGATAGCTATCCAACTGGAACCCGAATTCGATTCTTTTAACTTCACTGAGCAGATAGGTATCATACGAAAATCATAAACATTTTATGGCAGACAATACTTGAAACATATTTTCAATTCAAAATCTCTTCGAAATAAAATAACATAAATGCATATGAGCACACATATTTTATTTTGTAGAAGAAAGCCTACACTTGATGTATAGGATAGAAAGCCTACTTGGATAGTCTCGACTGATATTAGCCTTGTTCTCGACGTGCGAATCCGACCTCTTGTCGAAACCTTTAAATAAATCTCAAGTGAGATATAATCTTCTAGTGCATTAAATATTCTCTAAGTGAAAGAAACATTATCCTTTATTATTTGGGAAATTATTCTTGTATCTTTACTCGACTATGATGCGAATATCGAATTTTGTCTAGAGACGTTAATTCCCCAAATCACTATGTTTTCTAAAATCTTAATTTCATTTATTACATCTAAGTAATAATTATTGAATAAATCTCTAATTGAATATTTTGATTCTTAAGCCAAAATATCTAATAATCTCTTATAGGTTGAAATCACCTAGTTAATATATATCTTAAGTATGATTTATAAATAAATCAATTACTAAGATTAAATTTTAGTTAAATAATTATAAATCAATTTTCTAAATTAATTAATATCCTTCTCCTTGGGCTTAGTCTAAATAAATAAATTTTGATCTACTAGAAATGTTAATAGCCCACTTAAAGAATTAAATTAGCGGCCATTTCTTATCTATTTTTCGGCCCAACATTATTAAGTTAATTAGATCATTCTTTTAAATTCTCATAGCCCATAAATTTCTTACTTGAGCCCATATCATAAAACATGATCAAGAGCCCACTCCTTCAATTAATTCAAGCCCAAGATTAACATAAGTTAATCTAACTTAATACTCATCTAGACTTATCCTAACCCTTATTTCACCCACCACAGCCGACACTTCTTCATTTCTTCCCAACAATCTATCCCTCTTCATCTCTCACGCCTCTTTTCTCCCGTCGTCTCTCCCGGCTCTCTCTATCTCCGCTCTTCACGGCGCCTCCCCTGTAGCCCGCGCCCTTTCTCTGCGCAGCTGCTGTAGTCCCTTCGTCGCCTCGGTGGTTCTCCGGCCCTGCTCGCCTCACGATTTGTCTCTCTCGACGGGTTCTTCCTCGACGGGGATGGAGCAGCTCCGCGTCACCTCCTCTCCCTCAATCGTGCAGCGACATCTTCCCTTGGAGGTTTCTCACGTCGCCTCCCTTGCAGTCGCGACTTTTTCTCTCTCTCGCCCCGTGTTGGCTCGCTTTTGGTGCAAGCAATCAGCGGAGCAGCCTCCGCCGCCCGGCGTCTTACCTTGCTGTTCTGCCGTGCTGCTGATGCCCTCAAGGTGAAATTCTTCCTCTCACTCTTCTATTTATCTTCATTGCTTGTTTCATTTTCTATTTTACTTAGTTATAGAATGTTTATGATTCTCAAAATTCCCTTCCTTTTCAAATTTCATGGATTAATAGAGTCTTATGAATGTCCAAATTTTTCAGATTGCTTTCGGGTGGTCCGAGCTGTCTCGGGGTGGTTCGGGGCCTAGTCGAGGTTGGTTGGAGTTTGTCCGAGGTAGTTCGGAGCTCGTCCGAGGTAGTTCGGAACTGTCCGAAGTAGTTCGGAACTGTCCGAAGTAGTTCGGAGCTCGTCCGAGGTAGTTCGGAGCTGCCCGAAGTTGCTCGGAGCTCGTCCGAGGTGGTCTGGGACTGTCCGAGGTCGCTCAGAGCTCGTCCGAGGTGGTCTGGGACTGTCCGAGGTCGCTCGGAGCTCGTCCGAGGTGGTCTGGAGCTGTCCGAGGTCGCTCGGAGCTCGTCCGAGGTGGTCTGGGACTGTCCGAAGTCGCTTAGAGCTCGTCCGAGGTGGTCTGGGACTGTCCGAGGTCGTTCGGGGCTATTCGAGGTCTGCCGGAGCCATTCGGGGCCTGCTCGAGGCCAACCGAGGCTGTCCGGAGTCGTGTGGAGCTGTTCGAGGTCTGCCGGAGCCATTCGGGGCCTGCTCGAGGCCAACCGAGGCTGTCCGGAGCCGTGTGGAGCTGTAACAGCCGTGTATTGATCCCCAACACATTAGCTAAGTCTTACTTCTTCCTTTCTCTATAAGTTGATGTCTCTTTTATGTGCTGGTGGGTTTTAACTTGATTATAAGAGGCATTGTTCATGATATAACATTGAGAATTTTAGTTCAAACTGGGAAGGTTTATAGGATGGGAAAGAGTTTCTATAGCACTCTAAGTTTGTTTTCATGGCTTAACCTACCGTGTATTGCATCTATATTCATTACTTAGAATTTCAAAGCTGTAGCTAATGAAGGAAAATGCTATGGTAGGATTGTTTACCTCTCTGTTTGCTATCTCTTCTCCTCTCCCGTTTCTTCAAGTTTCCAATTCGGCAGCACTTCGGTGTGGGTGGTATTTAGGTGTGGTTTAAGCTAAACTCTTTCCCCTTTATATAGAGGATTGAAATCCCTATTCTCTACTGATGTGTTTGCTTAATCCGTTGGATTTGCAGGCATGGCTATTGGGGAGAAGCTGGAGCGTCACTGTGCCGCTGCTAGGATTAATAGGGGGCAGACTGCTTACTTACTACTGTTGTTACACGCTAATGTCTTGCTTAGAATCTGATTATGGGGATTATGGGGAATCTAAACCGTTGCACGCTCGTTCCGATTTAAGGATTACTGTTCATTGGCTACTGTTCATTGGTTTATTCATCTGCTAATGTTTCTTTCCTTTACTTTTGTATTTACACGCATATATATAAGTGTATTCATTTATATAATGTCTTGTCTTATACTTCATTTAATTATTCCCTCATACACTAATTGCATTATCACATACATAATATATACACATACATATATTTTGTTACTAATTATTTATTTACTTATAAATAAATAATCTATTCTTATATGTCATGCTTAATAAAAACGAGATAATGTATTATTGTTCTCATTATCTTATTAATTAAGATACAAATAATTATAAGGTATCATCAACTAATTGAAGTATAATTAACTTCTCAAGCATTAATATTTATCTTGAAGCTTTAACTTTTCTATAGCCAACATTAAATTTTATCTAACAATAATTCTATCTAATTTATTAATTGCTAAATATTAAATCCTCGTACTAAACTCTAATTTATAAAGAGTTTAAACTTAAATGCGTTTGATTTAGGCAAATAAGGAAATTATCATTATCAACTTGTAAATTCATATTCGTGAAATTTTTATTAGTCACGGATTATCTACTACGAGATAGTTCTAACAAAAGAGCGGGGCATTACATCCATCCACTCAGTATTGCGCAATGTCCCGCCTATATCATAAGATGACACTAGCAAATCGACATACACTGTCGGAGATGGGTGGTTCCTACACAGACTTGGAGTTCTTGATCGGTGTTCATTCGAAATTTGATAAGCCGACCATTTCTCGATCTCGATAGATAGAAGATCTCGTATTGTGTGCCAAGTGAACTCCACATGTATTCAATGCAGCCTCTCAAACATGAGATTGTGATGTTATTCATCAGTAGGGGTGCTATCCTTTCCTCACCATCCGTTTAAGTACACCCAACCCATGATCCCCCAGTTTTCACATTCACATACATGTATTTCTCCATCTGCATCAAAATGTATAAGAACTTAGCAACTACAGAGATTAAAAGACTTGTAAAAATCCTAAAACGCTTATATTTCAACCGGTTGTCATTGATATAGGTTTGAAACATGCATTAATACCTGAATCAATGACAACCGGCCGCAGGAAGCCAAAACAGGGCAACCACCGGTGGCAAGAGGACCACCGGTGGCACAGCCTAAAGAAATATCAACAACCGGTGGTTATGACACCACCAGTGGTTGTTCTTGTGCGAGCGGTTGTCTATTTCTACCAAATAAAATACAGATTAATGAGTGAATACTAGATGTTTTGGCCAAAATATCTTCAAATGGTTGAGATCGTGCTTGAAACCGAAGTGTGTCTTGGTATATTTAAGAGATAAAATGAGTCAAGATCGAGCTTCAATAATGAGTCAATAATGAATAAATCATCAATCTATACCTACCAACATTTGTTGCTTTTAATAAAATGTGTAAGATAATCTTACACTTTATGTTGATTCCAATAAAATATGTAAGAGTAGTGTAAGAGAATCTTACATTTTTTTATTAAAAATTGTTAATATCTACATGTATATTAAATTTTGAATACTTTGTACATGCACATTTTTCAAAATGGGTAGTTTTACCTATTATCACTTTTATAATTTCCCCATAACATTAAGATTAATAATTAACCACATGAAACCGTTTATCCCTAAAAATCATGGCAATCTTTTGGCATTAAAAAGTATTACTATATCAAACTATTATACTAATATTTATGTAATGTTATTGTGACCCAACTTGAGTCAAATAAAAAATTTACCAATTTTTATAAGATAACAATATAATAACTTCTTGAACAATATCCCTTTCAATTCATAAATACTTAGATTTATCACAAATTATAATTTCATAATTGAGTTTTTTAATTGCAATAATTAAATATGTACGATAAAAATATTCCAATTAGCTAGTTAAAATAAATTATTGGACGTGGATTTATCAAAGTAAGCATACATTGATATATTTAATTAACTTAAAACAACTTATAATATTATCTTTGTTTGTGCACATTCATGATTTAATATATTTATATCTATATATTTTAAAAATAAAGTTGTCAATTAAATTTTATTTAATCTAATTAATCTAAATTTGATCTTTTTTCCCTTCATGTTGTGCTTTGCTATATGCTAGATGAAGTGATTATATTGTAGTGGTATCTTAAAACATTGTGCTTTACTATATGTACGTATCTTAAAATTTATGCATTGTCATTTTTTTCATTAACTTTCATGAGTATTATTGTTGAAATTATTAATGGTAGAGTAGAATTGGTAATTCATATTACATGTGCTTATGATCATACTCATTGAATATTAGACATTTTCTACACGTGTATGCTTTTTGTATTTTTAGTGTCTTAAGGTGGATAATTTTTTTTTTTTCAGTAATTAGTCTTATTTACCGTTTAGACTATTTTAAATTAGAGTTGTGTTTTAGTAGTGCACATGCATGATAGTTAAATATGATAACAATTATTTAGCATCTTGATCCAAAGAAAGATAAATTCTTTTGTTAATTTTATTGAAGTGAGTTAGAACTTTACTCTCCAATATTATTATGTTTGTCTGTTATTCCTGATTCAGGTACGAATCTAATGACTCAATTTAAGATTTATATATTTTTATATGTTTTTGCAGGAATGGGTTGATCGAATAAAATTCACCACACTTGTCTCTCATGATCAAGATGGACAAAGATGATTACGTGTCCTTAAAAACGCAAGTGCTTGCTACTATGTGAGCATAAGGTTTTGAGAAAATTCTATCGGAGAAGACATAGCTCCTATGCAATTTCGAGAGCCTCTATATTTCGTCTTCAGTTCGTTGATGTCATCTCGTTTTCCGTCGATGATTGGCTATGTAGGCCAATGTACTACATCTCCGCAACTATGACATGCCTTTGACTCACTATTTCAATTAGTTTTTTAAAGATATGAAGCATTGATGATCAACTCTTCAGTATAGGACAAACGGTTGTCGTGCAGGATCTTGTCCAGTATGTTCTCAGGACATGAGTTTGATAATATAAGTATCAATCTCGCTTTCAAAGAGGATCTTACTCTACATGCGACTCAATTTGTAGTATAGATCCAATTTATGAAGGAATGCTACTTTTGAAGAAATTTTACGTGAATTCTTTTCAAACTCATGTTTGTCTGATTGTGCCCAACCCAAATCTTACCCTCGCCCTCGAATCACGCAGCGGAACACAAGTAACGAAGGGACACTATCAAGTTACGGGAATCTCATACATGAGATTCCCAACCATTTATTCACAACAAAAGGAACCAAGGTTTGCACACAATCAACAACTCGTGCAGTTCAAGGTGAGGCCATATATATATAGTGTTTTTGAAGAACAAGACCCCCTTCACTAGGCAAAAATCGAGTTACAGGGCGAAATAAATTTATAAACCTACACTGTTAAAACAAAAATAATCAAACGGAAGAGAATCTCGTTCGCCAGCCTCCAAGCTCTTTCTCTTTTATTCCATAAAAATTAATAATAATCCCTTTCCTTCAACCCTAGAACACTCTTTAAATACTTCTACTGAACTCTACTAAAACCCAATTAAATAAGTCCAGCCAACAGTGTGGGAAAACTAACAGAAATATAATTAAACATAATACTTTCTCCCCCACCACGCGTCGCAATTTTGAAACGTGGAACATTGGGTGAATTCGACTAGAAGCTGGAAGGGTCAATCGGTACGCCATCTGTCCGATGTGTTCCTCCACTACAAACGGTCCATAAAATTTGGGTGACTGCTTGTGATGATTCTTTTGGGACACGGAACTCTGTCGGTAAGACCGAACCTTCAAGAATGCCCGGTCACCAACTTCATATTCAACATCTCGACGGTGTTTGTTAGCTTGCTTGATCATGCTTTGTTGCGCCTTCTCCAGATTTCCCTTCAAATGACTCATCATCACATCTCTGCTTCCTAACACATCTGCCACTGTCGCCACTCGGCACTCCCCTGGTGAGAATCGCCTTATAGAAGGAGGCCTCCTTACATACACCACTTCAAACGGTGACATCCGGGAAACCGTCTGATAAGTTGTATTATACCAATATTCAGTCCATGGCAGCCAATGTAACCATTGTTTCGGCTATTCGCATGTGAAGCTACGCAGGTAAGTTTCCAAAATGTGATTCAGAACATCTGTCTGGCCATCCGTTTCTGGATGATATGCCGAGCTGAATTTCTATTGAGTCCCTGATGACACGAATAACTCCTTCCAAAAGGCACTCACAAACAGAGGATCCCTATCGCTAACTATAGATCGGGGAATCCCATGTAATCTCACAACCTCACGAATAAAGACTCTAGCCACCGAACGGGCTGTAATGTCACGCCCCGTTCCCCCGCCCTTCTCGGCAGAGTCCGGGCGCGCGACTAAAAGAATAAATAAATGAATGAATGAATGAATGGATGGATGAATGAATGAATGAATATGAATGAATGAATGAATATGAATGAATGAAGGGATGAAGGATCAAGTGGGATACTGGAAGCTTTGACTGAACGAACTGAAAGCTTTGACTGAACGAAAAATCATTCGGATAAAGTGGAACACTGAAAACTTTGACTGAAAGAACACTGATCATTCGATAACGGAGTTCAGTTCAACCGAAGATTTAATTTACATAGATGGCACCTACGCCTGATCAAAACTGATAGAAACTCACGCAGCGGAATAAGGATCGACTGAAGTCTACGTGTATGAAGACACGTAGACACCCAAGACTAAATTTAAGACCGACAAGCCCTTCATAGCATCTCCCATCATCACGTCTCAACCTGCACATTTATAAATACATGCAGGGCTGAGTACAAGAGTACTAAGTAGGCACAATGCCCGAAATCACACACATACATATATACTTGTCAATGCCGTAAGAGTGATACGTAGGGATTTTGTCTTTAAAAGCACCTACGTTCACTAAATTCCTTTGTGAAAGATCCTATTGTTCGACATCGATGCCTAATTTTTCTTTAGTATAATGCCATATCTGCCCTTTTAATGGTACCGAGAAGGTGGCCACCTTCTACGGATACCGAACCGGCCAACCCGCTCGATGACTCACGGTCCCCTCTTATGTACATTAGTTCGAGTGGGGATGCTTACCCACTGGAACCCGAATTCGATTTTCCTCTTATTTAGATCCTTAATTCAGGAATCTTCCAGATAGACATTTATACAAAACATAAATCATTTTCGGCAAGACAATACTTTGAAACATTTTTCTCACGTTGAAATCATTTCGAAAACAATATAAATAGCATACGGGCACACATAATTTTATTTGTAATAGAAAGCCTACACTTGATGTATAGGGTAGAAAAGCCTACCTCGATAACTTCGATTTGCACTGACTTTGGTCTCGAAATGCGAAACAGATTTCTCGTAAGGACCTTTAGAAAATTTCGTATAAGTAAAATGCCTTTAGTGCATTTGAAACATTTAATCGCAAGATATATCATTCTTGGTTCGTATTTCGATCCTTTAATTGAGATATTGATACTTCAGATCAATATTTTCTATAAGTGTTGAATCTTCGATTCAATTACTCCGGTAATTGCATCTAAGTGCAATAAGTGTATTAACACTTAATGAGATAATTAATTCTCGATAATTAATTATTCATTTAAGTTCTAATTATTTAATCCTTTCAAACCTCAAATTTTAATTCCTTAAATCCATCCTTAATAAAATTAGAGACATTAATTCTCTTAATTTATATCCCAATTACTAATAAATTGGATCTTCTTGATTTAATACTTAGGCTTTAATTATCTAAATTAATAGCTCTAAATATTAATACTTAATATACATATTACTATCCCTTCTTCCATATTTAATATTTACTAATTTATTGAACTCCATCTTAATTAAAAGGACAAACTTAATTTAATTAAGTCTCATCTCATTCGATTAATTAATTAATCAAATGATTAATTAGATCTTAGCCTATTTAAATAAAATTTAATCCATTAGCATGTTATAACTCAAATAAATTCTAGCCCACTCCAATAATTTCCAACCCATCTCAATATCAATTTCGGCCCATTCTATTTAATTCTCGGCCCATTCACTCTATTTCTTAAGGCCTAGAAGAATTTAATTCCCCAGCCCACTCTTTGATCTAACCCGGCCCAGTTAATCTTAACAATTTATGCTCATTCACTTAAACAACTTTTGGCCCACAACAAACTAAATCCTAGCCCAAGTATCTGTTTATTTTCGGCCCATAACTTGGCCCACTATTTGTTTTATTTCAACCCATTTCTAAACAACCCTAATCTCTAACCCTAACTCACTCTTACTCCCTCCCTTCACAGACACAACACACACCACTCTCTTCTCCCTATCTCGTTCTCTCTGTCTCCGCTCTCTACCTCCCCAGACACAACCCAACACAATACTACTTCCTTCTCTCCCTCTCGATCTCTCCCACTCTGGTATGTCATCTTCTCCGTTTTATCTCAATCTCCCTTGATAGGATAGAGCCCAGCAGCTAGGCCCAAAAGCCTAGAAGCCCAGTTACTGCGGCCCACTTGTTGTAAACCGCCTATGTTATCTATAAATAGCTAGATTAAAGGGACATTCAGGGACACAATCTGTAATTACTATTTTCAAATCATAATACATCAGCTCTCCTCTCCGTGGACGTAGACTTCATTAAAAGTCGAACCACGTAAATCCCGCGTTATTATTTTCTGCACCTCGTACAATCTCACCTCGAAAATTAAGATCGAACACTGGCGCCGTCTGTGGGAACGATATAAATTTTGTGAGTTCGATCCAGATTTCTGAAGTAAAAATACGATGGTCGGAGAAGTGCCGAAGTGCCAAACTCCTGACGAAGTCACCTCGTCACCTCGGCAGGTCACCTCGTCACCTCGGCAGGTCACCTCGTCACCTCGGCACCTCGGCAGGTCACCTCGTCACCTCGGCAGGTCACCTCGTCACGTCGGCAGGTCACCTCGGCACAGCAGCCCAGAGGTCACCTCGTCACCTCGGCACAGCAGCCCAGAGGTCACCTCGTCACCTCGGCAGGTCACCTCGTCACCTCGGCAGGTCACCTCGTCACCTGGGCACAGAAGCCTAGAGGTCACCTCGTCACCTCGGCAGGTCACCTCGTCACCTCGGCACAGCAGCCCAGAGGTCACCTCGTCACCTCGGCGGGTCACCTCGTCACTTCGGCAGGTCACCTCGTCACCTCGACAGGTCACCTCGTCACCTCGGCAGGTCACCTCATCACCTCGGCACAGCAGCCCAGAGGTCACCTCATCACCTCGGCAGGTCACCTCGTCACCTCGGCAGGTCACCTC
>JAPKLX010000024.1:1138191-1192972 GCA_026898415.1 Leonotis leonurus | reverse complement strand
ACGAAGTGGCAAAGCCAAAACTTCGTCCTTAGACGAAGTGGCTGTTTAAAAGCCCCAACTTCGTCCTTAGACGAAGTGGCTACTTAGGCTTTAACTTCGTCCTTAGACGAAGTAGCCACTTGACAGCCTTAAACTTCGTCCTTAGACGAAGTGGCTACTCGTACTTCGACCTCGTCTGCAGAAAGAAGCTCGGCAATCACATCGACCTCGTCAAGATCTTCACCTCGTCGATGATCTTCTTTTGGGGGGGGGGGGATGTGATAGGATAGAGCCCAGCAGCTAGGCCCAAAAGCCTAGAAGCCCAGTTACTGCGGCCCACTTGTTGTAAACCGCCTATGTTATCTATAAATAGCTAGATTAAAGGGACATTCAGGGACACAATCTGTAATTACTATTTTCAAATCATAATACATCAGCTCTCCTCTCCGTGGACGTAGACTTCATTAAAAGTCGAACCACGTAAATCCCGCGTTATTATTTTCTGCACCTCGTACAATCTCACCTCGAAAATTAAGATCGAACATCCCTCAACTTTCATCTCTATTTCTCGCCTGAAATCTCTCGTACCTCTGCCAGAATTTCTCTCGGTCTCTCCCTCGTTCTCGGCCGGTCTCGACTGAACGGCGAAGTGCTCACCTGAGTATTTCAGTCGCCGGCGTCATCCTCCTCAGAGGTAAACTCTTCTTCCTCTTTAAAATTTCAGTTTCTATATCTTTAAATTTCAAATCTTTCTGAAATTTTACAACTATATGTCTACTTATCTCTCTCTTTCTGATTACCTCTCAACTCTCTCTAAATTTCTATGCTTTCTGAATTTCTAGGTTTACTGGAGGAACCAAAGCTCCCTAGCTCAATACTTCTCTTATAGAAGCTAATTGGTATTTCAAGGTAAACTTTTATCCTTCTTTAATTTCAGTTCTCACTATACATTTTCGATTTCTCCTTCGTTCTTGATCAGGTCCGAAATTACTGAATCCTACTGTTTTAATTACTGAAATTGGTTCCTTCTTGTTTCTGGTTTGGGGATGATTTGATTCTGAATTTTTGGGCAAAACACATTTGCATATATTGTGGTCTGAATCTCTAAGTCTGGTTTCAGTTAGGTGTTCTGGGTGGTAGCATTACTTTTCTTCTATTTGTTCTTACTGCATGTTTTCATTTGTTTGTTCTCTATGCTTGTTGACTAAATGAAATTGGGATAGGATATTAGTTGTTAAAATCTCCTAGCCTTGTGTAGTGTTCTGAAATCTTATTTTGGGCCTGTACTATGGATTCAGCAATGCATTGGATAGGTGTTCAAAACAAGGTACTTGATTTGTTCTAAATTTCCTATTTGGTATGCTCTGTATGTTATGAAATCAGAATGTATATATGTGTTCTAAAATCTGGAATTTGGGCCTAGTTTATAACTGATTTTAATTTAACAGAACCGTATTTTCAAAGTCAGTTTCTGGTGAAGCATAATATATACCCTGTTTTCTATGTTCTGGATAATAATTGATTATGGGTTGTTGTTTAAAACTATGAACATATATATTAAGTTTATGTTCTGGCCCTTAAACTGGAATTTTTTTAAAACATAGATAAATGTATATAATCTGGTCTTTGGTAAGACTACAGGATTGAGTATTAGTCTCTGAAAACTGAAATATAACTATGTTCTAAATCTGAAAATTCTGCCTATTTTGATACTCTGTACGTTTTTATAGCTTCTTATGGTTTGTTTTCTGTTTTGGTAGAGTCAGTAGTTTGTGATTCTAATAGTCCAGAGGTTTGAAATGATTTATGTACCACTTAGTAGACTTTCTAAATTGGTAGTTAACTTCATAGAATATATTTCTAAGTTATACCTTTCTCTCTTACTTCCTACTTCAAGAAGCATCTAAGTTTAGAATTTTCAGCATTTAACTTCAGGTTTAAAATTCTAAGTTCAACTACATTCTGTTTTATTTTAACAGCATGAAGTGGAATTGGGTAGAGGTTATGAACTAGATTTTTAAGAAGTAAGAACATAAGTATTACATGCTCAAAGTTTTAACTTTTTACCTCAGCTGCAATTACTTCTCCTTGTCCTTGATTGAAAACTGTGGCTGCTGAACTCAATTTGTTATGTGATAACGTTTCTAGGGCAGCCCTTCTATTCCTTATATAGATATATATATGTTTATGCAACATGTATTCTCTTGCTTAAGTCTTAAGTCTTAAGGTTGACATGCTAATTTAATAGCTTTTACTTTATGTTGTAGGTGATGGGATAAGCATGGGTGGAGGTTTCAATCCCTTCACTCAACCAAGACTTCTGCAGTCTATTGCCACTGCCACTACCATGCTCATTTCCTTCTTTTTCTTTGTTTCTATCCACCACCGTGGATAGTTATCCTTTTAGCTTAGGATTCACTTTGTTTGTTTACTTCTATGTACTGTACCCACATGTATAAGATATGATTTTGTCTCAATGAGGTGTTTCATATTTCTATCTTTCCTTTTCCTTCCCAACCATATCTAACTTGTATATTACATATATATTTATATGTGCCATGCAAGCACACTGCCATGATTGTGTCTTTATTTTGCATGTACCATTTTATTTACCAACACACACACACATATATATATATATATATGGTTTATGCGTGTCTCTTCTTTTTATATGTTTAGCATTTCCAAACCTCATATTGTATATATATATATATATATATATCATACGTGCACTCTATGTATATATATATATATATGTATATAGAACTAATTTAGTCCATACTACATATATGGTATGCATTATTTTTATCTTTATATAGTTCTTTTAAGTTATAACACACATACTTACACTTATAGATTTATATAAATTTTTCTTAGTACACAACCTCTCCTTAATATTAATATTATTAGATAATTTTAATCAAATAATCTATAGATACTTGATATTTTAAACCAAAACTCATTTTCACTAAATTAAATTCTCCTTAATTAACTACAATGATCAATAAATAAATAATATTCGCGTTCGAATATCATTTATTTCGGAACTTAAAAAGACAGGGTATTACATGTAATGGGCAATTTTAGAGCCACAAAATGTCCATATTTGGACAATCAGTCCACTACCATCATTATGGAAGTGTAACCCCATGATTTCGGTAAAGAAGTAATGAAATGCATTGAAATATTTTCCCAAATTAACTCTGGTATAGGTAAGGGTTGTAGCAATCCCGCTGGTGTCATAGCTTCATACTTGGTTTTCTGACAAACCATACATTGTGATACATAAGCCTGTACGTGTCGGAACATCCCCCTCCAATAAACATTCATGGCCAACCTCCGGTAAGTGCATAACGCACCTGCGTGGCCTCTAGCAGGAGTGTCATGGAACTCATGCAACAACCTTGGAATCCAATTAGAGTTTGCTGCTAGAACCAACCGTCCTTTAAAGAATAATCGATCACCCTGCAACTCGAATCCTGGTTTACTACTCGGTTGGTCAACCAATGCGTTCACAATATCCCAGATATAAGTTTCATGTTGTTGTTCTTCCATGACATCTACCAACCCCAACCACTCTGGTCCACTTATCGCAGCCAAAGAGATACTCTCCCCCCGTCGGGATAAAGCATCCGCTGCTGCATTAGAAACCCCAGTCTTGTACTCAATCACAAAGTCGTAGCCCAACAATTTGGCTACCCATATTTGCACAACAAATCGTCGTCCCATTAGGTACGACCTCCAATGTTGAATTGCCAAGGCGAGCCCCATCAACTCACACTCATACACCGACTTGGTTAGTGTACGATTTGCTAACGACTTGTTGAAATAGGCAATGGGTCTTCTTTCCTGCATAAGTACCGCGCCCACCCTGGTGCCCGAAGCATCGCATTCCACAACAAATTGGTGGTCAAACTGTGGCATATCTAGGACTAGAGCCTCTGTCAAGGATCGTTTGAGATTCTCAAATGCTGTCTCGGCCTCCAAGGGTCATTCGAAAGGTGTCGGGACTGTCTTCTTTAGCAGTTCTGTAAGTGGTCATGCGATAAGGCCATACTCCCGAACAAACCTTTGATAATAGCCAGTTAGCCCCAAGAATCCACGTACTCCTCTTGTTGACTATGGTCGTGGCCAATCTACAACAACACTAACTTTTGCTGGGTCCATCGCCACGCCGGCTGCTGAAATTATGTGGCCCACGTATTCTACCTTAAGGTAACCGAAAGCACATTTTTTTGGTTAGCCTTGAGCTGATTCTCCTTTAACACACTCAAAACCTGCCCCAGATGTGTCTCGTGCTCCTCCCAAGTTTGACTATATATCAAAATTTCAACAAAAAAGACCAATACAAACCTTCTTAAATAGGGTCGGAATAAATCGTTCATGGTCGACTGGAAGGTGGCTGAAGCGTTCGTCAATCCGAACGGCATCACTAAAAATTCATAATGCCCACTGTGTGTTCCAAATCGGTTTTATGTATGTCAGGCACGGATACTCTGATCTGATGATATCTTGAGCGCAAATCAATCTTTGAAAAGACCACGGCCCCGACTAACTCATCCAACATCTCTTGTATCACTGGAATGGGAAATTTTTCCAGAACAGTCACCTTATTTAATTCTTTATAATCTACACAGAAACGTCAACTACCATCTTTCTTCTTAACCAGTAGAACTGGGCTAGAAAAAGGACTTGAATTCGGTCGTATTGCCTGCCAACAACATGTCATTTACCAATTTCTCTATTTCATCTTTTTGAACAAAACCGTACCTGTACGGAGGCACAGACACTGGTTTTAGTCCAGAAACCAGCTCAATGCGATGATCATTCACTCGCTGTGGTGGTATGCTATGCGGTTCCCCAAAAATCTCTTTATACTGCTCGAGCACCCCGCTTAAACGGCTTGCATCAGGATTAGACAATTTTGTTGGCTCTATTTCCAAAATTACTACCCAAAATTCAACATCTCCGGTGAGACTCAGGGTCCGGGTCCTCACAGGACTATGGCAAAGAGTTGGGTCCCGTTGTAGTACCACTTTCTAGCCCTCCCACTCAAAGGTCATAGTTAGTTTTTCCCAATTCGTACAGATCTCACCCAACATAGTGAGCCACGCCACGCCTAATATAATGTTAACTCCCCCTAATGTGAATATGAAATAATCAGCCAACACATCGCAACTAGGTAGTGATAGTGCCGCTCCTCGACATACACCCTCAGACTCTTGTCGATGTCCATCTCCTAGCTACACCCCAAACATTCATGTCTTGTCTGGTTTGAGCCGCAAATTAGTAACTAGAGATGTTGATATAAATTTGTGGCTAGCCCCACTATCAATTACCACAGTCACAGTACGTCCTCTCATTACTCCATGTAGTCGCATAGTTTGAGGACTTGATATGCCCTCCATAGAGGAAATAGGCAGGGTCCCATCCTCCTCAGATGGTTTCTCCTGCTCATTCGAAGACTCCAGCCCCATTTGTGCATAGTCCCCTGAGTTTAAAAGGTCCAGGTCCCCTTCCTCTTCTGCAAGCATGACCCATAATTGCTTGAGAGGGCACTCTTGTCCTGGTGTGTAAGGCTTTTTGCAGCGAAAGCACAATCCTTTTGCCCTCAAATCTGCAAAATCTTGAGGCGAAAGACGAGCGAACCTAGAACAGGCAACCGGGATTTGATCTGAGTTTCTGTGGGGATTTCCATTAGAGCTCACTTGGCTACCAACTGCTAACCCAGGATGTGGGGCAACTGGCCTAGTAAACGTGTTCGATCATTGCACTTGATTGCTAAACTTCTGAAATGATCCCCCCCAGTCTGCGTAGAGATATTATCCTCAATATCCCAGGAAAACTCCATAGCCGTCTCCAGGTCGCTAGGCTGCAAGAGGCGTAGTGAACTTCGGATGGAATCCTTCAAACCTTTCATAAAATACCCCGGGTACCTGACTCGTGAACTGGACAAAAAGATTGATGTAATCGTCTACCGACCCAGTCTGTTTCACGTCAGCTAGACACTCTAAAGTGTTGCCCTTGAATCTCGTATCAAATTGCGATACAAGAGCCTGCGAAAATTCCTCCCATGTCATCCGTGGCTTGCGAGATCACAACCAAGTGATCCAATACAAGGTTGGTCCATCCATTGCAACCACCGCCGTAGTTATTTTTGATTCTGGATTTGTGTCATGCAATTCAAACTGTTGGTTGGCACGAGCCAACCATCCAATGGGATCTGAACCATCAAATGTGGGAAGTTGAATCGGTCTAGAAAATTATGTCGCTGCCTTCATTGTCATGTGGGATGTGTCCGACGTCTCACTGGTTTTCGGAAGTGCGCGGACGATTTTGGCCAAAGTGGCCGTGATTTCTTTCAATTGCTGATTTGTCGCCTGCATCTGCTCTTTCAATTCTGTCCATTCAGTTTTGAGCCTCTCAAATCGCTCGTTGTTTGCACGGGTATTCGTCATGGTGACGGGAAAAAGATCCGGTAGGTTGGACCAATTGTTAAAACAAGAATAATAAAACGGAAGAGAATCCCGTTCGCCAGCCTCCAGGCTCTTTATCTTTTATTCCATAAAAATTAATAATAATCCCCTTCCTTCAACCCTAGAACACTCTTTAAAATACTTCTATTGAACTCTACTAAAACCCAATTAAATAAGTCCAGCCCACTAACAGTGTGGGAAAACTAATAAAATATAATTAAACATAATAATTAAGCCACGACAACAATGGATCCAAGCCCAACCCACGAACAGTGGATCTAAGCCCGTCCGCGTCTTCGGTAAACCAACAAGGGTCGCGGTCCCTCAGTCCTGTCTAACCCTTGCTCATGCTCCCAATCATACACTCTTCACTAGATTCTGCTAGTGGCAAGTACAAGTTTGATCCCATAGGGAGTTGGTGGATTCCTCTCTCGATGTCACAATTTGGGGTTTTGAGTCGGGTCTTGCCTCGGGCAAGAAGTAATAATCAAGCAGAAAGTAAAATGATGAAATATAAATAACTGAAGAGAAATAACAAAGATAGTTAAATAAGAAAGCAATTTGACTTAGGTTAGAATCCTTGAGTCTTGACTTATGTCTTGATCATCGATGCAAAGTTGTTTGTTGTACTAGCATGTCATTAGTTAAAGGCGAGCCTAAAAATGGGGTTTTACTTCTACCACCCAAACACATCAGTCAGGGAACCCCCTTTTTAATCGTCACGTGGCCACCTAAACCTCGCCCAACATACATGTTCGGCTAAGAAGGTAAGGGTTACTCACTCCCTTATCCCCTTGCCCAAGATTGCTCCTGGACCAAGCTTACTCCAGCATACCCAAATAGACATTAGCAGAACTCCGCAACCATGGGCACACCATCTCAGACGCCCGTCTCATGGTGTTCCCACCTACATCACCACGCTTATTCATCTGGCTGGCAAGCAGGGAGTCGCTAACACTTGGAGTTTTCAGCTCACAGTTGTAACCTAATCTTGCCCAAGATTGCTACTGGCCAAACAACACTGAAAACTTGATCAAGTTGTATAGGATTTAGATTTAGCGCTTTAAGAACACGCCAATACAACTATAAGTGCAATTAGACCTCTCAAGACGTTATAAGTTTGAACTCAATTCATCTTTCCCAAGCCAAGTTTAATGAACCCAACTACTCATAAAAAAAAGTATAACGAATTAAAAAAAAGCATACTTATATTGAAATACGGAAATAAAGTGTTACCAAAAGATCCTCTTGCCAGGACCAACCCTTGGCAATGCCGAAAGCATGAACAAATTTTAAATAAATTGTTTGTCTGTAGGACTTGTTTCTTCCTCCCAATCACTCATTGAAATAAAGCCTAGACTAAGAGTAAATGATAGTTTGCCATCGTCCCTCCCCTCAAATGTGTATGTCTCTGATTCATAGCTTGGGGTATAAATAGCATCTCCGTGGGCTTGGGTTTCGTGGTAGTAGTGGCTAGGGTTTACGGTGAACTTTCCTTCTCGTTGAGATCTTCTGCGTAGAGGAGATACTTCCAATCTTCCAAATATTTCGTGGAAGGAAAGGGAGATCTTTTCCCTTTTCCGCCGAAGGAAAGAAATCCACCACAAATCCCAACGTCTTGCCCGTCATCTTCTGCGCTCCCGACTGCTTCATTCTTCCTCCTTGTCTTGGCCAATGTGCTCCTCTTGCCCCAACAGTTGCAGCGTGATCTCGAGCAGTACCTTGCATTTAGCTTTAGACTGCCCAAGATGATTCGTGTGTAAATATGCCTCTTTCTTAAGATGACCTGCAACCTTGACCTGTATCCTGCCAACCCAGACTCATGTCCTCCTAGACACAAAACATGACATAAACAAAGGAAAATGACTCGATCTATACCTAAAACAAGACACAAAAAATGGGAGGACTGAATCAAGGGTGAGTTGGTGGATACCTGAAACCTACGTGCTCGAAGTAGGCCAGCTGGGCTTCTTGCATTTGCTCACTGTCTTGTCGATGCGGATGAGATAGGTGGCCAATTCCTCCGTCGGCGGGTCGGGTGAGAGGGATCTTGCTATTTTCACTATGCTCTTCGTGGGGTACATCGAGGGCTTGTCATTGGGATCCTCAACAATGCGGGATTCTCCTTCAGCATTTTCTTCGATGGTAAACATGCGGGTCACGGTAGCCATGTTGAAGTGGTCCTCTCGCTCTAGAAATCCTTCATAGCTTGGCTTGATCAAGCCAAACTGCTTCCCGATCTATGTTGGTAGGTGGGATAAAGAGAGACTCTGCTGGGGCTTGGCGAAGATGTTGCGGATGTGATTTGCTACGGAAGAGAAAAAGGTGAGCCTTTGCTTTTTCTCCATGGCCCAGAGTATGAACAGCTCACTCTGGGACATGGTATTACTATAGTCATTCTTGCTAAAGAGGTTTATGGCCAAAATGTGGTGACACATCTTGACCGCAAGGTCCACCAAGGCAGATACCTTCGACTCGCTTCCATTAAAGTTCTTCATTCTGGAAAGGACCTCCCACATGCGGTTTCACTGCTCCTTCAGTGCATTGGGGACTACCTTGATCGTTGTCTTGTACTCCATATTAAACTTCTCCTTGAAATCAATCATGCCCAAAATTACATACAGGTCTTCAACTGCCACTTTCTGCTGCTTGCCCGTGAGTGAAAACTCTATTACACTGGGGATTCCTCCCATCTCCACTTCTATCTTTACACTCCCGAACAACTCCATGACCAAGTCACCATAAGTCGTGGATTCCCAGTCAAGGAATTTCTCCCAGCCTATCGCTCTGAACCTTTCTCTGACTTGCTCTTCCACGACAAGCTATTTCAAGACCTTGAAATTGATGGTCTTTGGGACTACGATTTGTCTCTCGTCCATTTCAGTTGTCTTGGCCTCAGCAGTTCTCGCCCTTGTCTTTCTTATAGGGGTAGTTTTCTCCTTCTTCACCACCGTGTTGAACCAATGCTTGCGTGGGGTCTTCTTCTCAGATGATACTTCTTTAACCTCTTCCTCCGTCACCTTGCTCGAGCTCTCTTTTTGGCTTGCCTCCTTCGGTTGATCAACCTCCATCTCTTCCGCTTTCTCATACTCCGCCGCTTCCTCCTCCTCTTTGTCCTCTTCCTCGGCCTCCACTTCTTCCTCCTCTGCTTCCTCAGTTTCTTTGGGTGGTGGGTTTTTTTTCTCCTCCTCGACAGTGAGCGCTTGGGTGGTTTTTATGGTTGGTGCCTCGAGTGTCGCCATGGTGGTTTCTGGGTTTGTGTTTGTAGGCGGTGGCTGGGTTTCGGTGGCCGTGGATGAGGGTTGGCTACTGGTCTCTCCCTTCTTCTTAGCTAAAACCTTCTTTCGCACCATTGTGGTTTTTGGTTCTTCATCGAGGGTTAAATCTATAAAGCCGCTAGTTGCAGTTTTACTAAACTTGTTTTTCGAGTGGGTAAGTACCATGCAAAGTGAGTGGTGGAGAGAGTGAGATAGTTGGAGAAGAATGGGTTGGAGGTGGTGATAATGGTGGTTTTTTTTTACGACTGGAGAGGCTTTCTTGATGGGTGTTGCGATGAAGGTGAGAGTGATGGAGTGAATGAGAGTAATGAGGGAAGCTTTGGGATTAAAGTGTGCTGGAAGTTGTAGAGGTGAAGGTAGGGGGAGGGGGTTGTAACGTCTAGATGAGAGAAGAGTGGGTATAGGCGGTTATAGGGAGGTAGGCATGCATACGACAGACACTTGATTGCCCTGACTTATGCTTTGACATGGGGTGACAGTTACTTTTCAGTGTAACAGTCTCTAGTGGCGCTCCATCTTCTCCTTTCTCGATGCTTTCCTACACAATACAAAAAACTAGGGTTTCCTTGGACGAGAAAATTTCTTTCCTCGAGTTGTTCAAGAGGAATCTCAAGTCAGGAGCCTGCTTCCCCTCCACTCACACACTTTGCTTGAGGCAAAATGTTAGAATGAGCCAATTGGGCTCCTGGGCTAAGATTCAAAGATAAAACACACCAAAAATAAAACGAAATGAAAAGGTAAAAACAAAAAGCGAGAAAAATACCAGGTTGCCTCTTGGCCAACACCTTGATTTAACGTATTCTGCATCAGCATAGTGTTGCTTCTTGGTTAATCTTCTTCAGTGGGACCTTCTGGGGTAAGGTCCGTGACTTCCTTTCTAGGCCGATATCCATAATAGGCCTTGAGCCTATTTCCACAGACTTTGAAAATTGTCTTGGTCTTGAGATCCTGAATGTATGTGGAGCAATTAGAGTAATGCTCCCAGACCATGTATGGTCCACTCCACTTGGTAGATAGCTTGCCAGAGGCAAATCTGAGGCGATTCTCATATAGAAGTACCAGCTCGCCTTTGTTGAATCTCCTTCCTCGAGCTATGTGGTCATGCCACTTCTTCAACTTCTTCTTGTACAAGGCAGCATTATCATAAGCCTCAAGTCGGATCTCCTCTAGCTCCTGCAAACTTAGCTTTCTTCCTTCAACAATTTCATCCCAATCTTGATTGATCTTTCTCACTACCCAAAACACATTGTGCTCCATCTCGATAGGTAAATGGCACAGCTTGTCGGATACCATATGGTATGGAGACATTCCGAAGTTAGTTTTGTAGGTTGTCCTGTATGCCCATAGTGCATCGTCAAGGTGGTCAATCCAGTCCTTCCTTGTCTCGCCAACTGCCTTCTTTAGAATGTTCTTCACAATGCGGTTGGAGACGCAGCTTGCCCACTGGGTTGGGGATGGTATGCAGTAGATATACAGTGATGGACTCCATACTTCTTGAGCAAGCTAGTGATGGTGGAGTTATAGAAGTGTGAACCTCTATAGCTGAATATAGCCTTTGGCAAGCCATATCTGGTGAAGATGTTTGCCTTAACAAATCTTGCTACCATCCTTGCATCTGCATTTGGTGTTGCCATTGCATTTATCCACTTGAAAACATAATCCGCTGGTAGCAAGATGTATTGATTTTCTTTATACTTGGGCAAGGGGTCCATGAAATCCAATGCCCCAAATGTTAAAAATCTTCACTGGCAAGACAAGTACCAAGGGTATCTCGTCCTTCTTGGAAATGTTTCATTCTCTTTGGCACTAGTCGCATGTCTTGCACTTTTCAAAACAATCTTTGAAGATTGTAGGCCAGTCCACTACCCAGGATCTTCCTTGTTGTACGCCTTGGTCCAAAGTGTCTTCCGCATTCCCTCTCGTGGCAATGCTCAAGTATACTTCATTGCTATTCCTTGGGTATACACCTTCGGAGTATTAAGTTAGTACACTTTTTCCAAAGGTATGGGTCATCCCAGATGAATGACTCGCTCAGCTTCTTGATCTTTCCCTTCTAGTACTGGTCAAGCTCCATTGGGGAAGTATTCTTGATGATGTAGTTGACTATTTCAGCATACCATGGCTCGGTAGTGCCTATCCCGTACAGCTCCTCGTTGGGAAATCTCTCATTGAGGGGTGCTTAGTCATCTTCCTCAAGATCCTACTCAAGTGGTCAGCCATATGGTTTTGGGTTCCACCACTACTACAAATTTAAACATAGACTACAGTCCATATACTACGGTTTTTATATCAACCGTAGTGTATGTGCGTTTTTTTGGGAAAAGACTACGCTTATAAAATCAACCGTAGTGTATATTAATACATAGACTACGGTTTTGAAAAAACCGTAGTGTATGTGCGTGCTTTTTTAATACATAGACTACGGTTTTGAAAAAACCGTAGTGTATGTGCGTATTTTTTTAATACATAGACTACGGTTTTTAAAAACCGTAGTGTATGTGCGTGCTTTTTTAATACATAGACTACGGTTTTTTAAAAACCGTAGTGTATGTGCGTGTCTTTTTAGTACATAGACTACGGTTTTTAAAAACCGTAGTGTATGCGCGTGTAGTTTTAGTGCATAGACTACGGTTTTTAAAAACCGTAGTGTATGTGCGTGTAGTTTTAGTACATAGACTACAGTTTTTAAAAACCGTAGTGTATGTGCGTTTGATTTTATTACATAGACTACGGTTTAGCTATGATTTCCAAGCCGTAGTGTATATGCTATTTCATAAAAATAGCAAAAAAAAAACACATTTTATCACTCTTAAATTTCGGAAATCAAAAAAATAGTTTCATATCTGAGTTCCCTCTTCAATTTCGATCATTGTAAGGGATTTCTGGGTTCAAATCGCTGAAGCTGCTAACACTATGGAACAAGCTGCAGATGCCCAATATTGCGCCGCTGGACATTTTCATGAAAGTAAACCAGTAATTCCGGCCTCCATCCACCCTCTGAAACTCGCTGGAGGAGTCTTCGCAACTTGCTGCACAGTTTGTGCGCTTCCACCAAAAACCCTAGGCTGCGATGATTTTGAAGCGCTGTGCTTCTGGTGCCCCAAGTCAGCGACCATTTCTCTTCACAGAGGTATGCTTGCTGCATGTCGCATGCTCTTTGGGATTTCTTGGATTCGCCCCTTCGCATTTTGGTTCTGCTGCGTCTTGCTCGAGAATTTTTGACGCAATCCTTGTGTTGGTGTTAGTTCGACTTCCCCCAAAATGGAAGTCTTTCATCTTATGCGTGCTAGCTGGCTGCTCTTTTCTTGGTTTGGGTTTTCATTTGCGTGTAGATGCTGCTGCCCCTGTTCTTTACTGCTATGTGTTTCGGGTGCACTCAATCTGTTCGACTATTTGCCTGAGTGAACTTCGTTCTGTTTATTTTGTCTGCTGAGTTGATCGTCCAGCTCTAGGCAGCTGTGATCGCCTCTGCTTTGTGATCTAGGGTTTATAAGTTCAGTAGATATGTGTGTTTTCCTTAGGATTCTGAAATTAAGTAGATAAATCTGCTCCTCTAGGTTCATTATTGGTTTTGGCATGGTTGGTGCTCGGCTGGTGCTTCCCTCACCGAGGCAGTCCAAAATCTAAGCTAAGTGTTCTTTTTCCTAATGTGTTTTCTGTTTTTTGGAGAGAATTAACTTGTAGTTTATTCTTTGTTCATGATTTGGATGTTGGGTTGTAGTTTATGCCTTCTAATTCATGCTTAGGTCCAGTTGAATGTCATAGACAGCGTACTATGTGATATTAGGTAGGTAAATCTTGCATTTACATAGTTACTTGAAATAAAGGTTGTGGTGTGTAGTGTTCCTTAGCTTGTTCAGGTTGCTGGGACATCCATTGAAACTGAGCTTCCCTTCAGCTATTACAGTCTGCCTTATTGCAAACCGCAAGGAGGAATTAAAAAAAGTGCCGAGAATCTCGGAGAGCTGCTAATGGGAGATCAGATCGACAACTCTCCTTATCGTTTTCGGATGAACATCAATGAGTCTCTCTACCTATGCACCACTCCTGAGTTGAGTGAAAATGATGTGAAGCTCTTAAAACAAAGAACTCGAGATCTGTATCAAGTTAACATGATACTTGATAACTTGCCTGCTATGAGGTTTACCAACCAGAATGGGGTCAAAATTCAGTGGACCGGCTACCCGGTTGGGTACACTCCTCAAAACAGTAATGATGATTACATCATTAACCACCTCAAGTTTAGGGTTTTGATTCATGAGTATGAAGGTGCTGGTGTGGAGATAATTGGTACTGGTGAAGAAGGCATGGGTGTAATTTCTGAAGCTGACAAAAAGAAGTCTTCAGGTTTTGAGATTGTTGGTTTCACGCAGCAGCAACAAGTGTTTGATTCTGGAAGTTTTCCTTCTAGCATTGGTGATCAAAGTGTAATATTCCAGAATCAAATACTAGAAGGCTTCCAGGTTCACCGCACCAACATATCCAGCAGCAATTCCCAGGAAAAGATAAAGCAATATCATGCCAGTCAACAGCATACCACGTGAAGCTGGTGACATAAAGCCGAGAGCTGCAAAAACAATAGTGACAACTGCCATTCCAGTAATCTGAATCCCGTCTCCTACCATCACACAGAGTAACTTTGAATGGGATGGCTCTCTGAAAACATCACCCACCACAAGTTTCCATCCCGAAAGTTCCTCATTCATCTGTGCCTGGGCCTCTTTGTCCAGTTCTTCATACCTTGTCAGATCTCTTCTCACTGTTCGTAAGAATATGACAAAAACAATACCTGCCAAGAAGAAAATCACCATCAGAGAGTTAAGGATTGAGAACCAGTGCACACGAGCACCTTCCATCTTCAGGTAGGCATCCCAACGAGAGGGCCATCTGATGTCGCTTTTCACAAACTCAACATCATATGTAAAAGACACTCTCTCATGTTCTCTAATAATCTGCGAGTTGCCAATCTCTGAAAACATCACCCACTTGATTGGCCACTTTCCAGGAGTCACTTCAAAAGGATTTTGGAATGAAAACTGGAGAAATGCGGTGGAGCTCTAGTAGAGGAATAGACAACCGACCGGTTGGCTTGATTCAGGTGAGTTCAGTACAACTATGCTTTAATGGTTTCTCTTCTGTGTATGCAATAAGAGACCAGCTTCATATTGTTATGGATCTTTGGTTTTCAGCAGAGTAATATTCTTAGAATTCTTCATAGTTTGTATGCTTCGTGTAGTTGATGACATCTGCAGACTTTACTGGTTGATAGACATGGTATTGTCCCTTCATGAAATATGTGTTTTATTGGAACCTATACATATTTTTGTATTTGCAAGAATGAAAATGATGTTAGTGGATCAGCTACATAATATGTTTCTTATTTTTCTACTTGTTTCTCGACTACGTTAGAGTCTACTTGTTTCTCGACTACATGACAAAATTAGATGTTAGTGAATCATCATATTATATTCCTTAATACTCTCAAGGTTGTCTACTTAGAGTCTACTTGTTTCTCGACTACATGACACACTAGTTGAATCAAGAATCACCTACATATTATGTTTCTTATTTTTCAGGAAAGCAAATCTATTGGTGCAGAAGTAAATTGGGGTGTGAGATTCAAGAATGCAAATGATGTTAGTGGATCATCATATTACATTCCTTCTATACATGAAAGTCATATATAGTGACTGATGTTTTGGTCTCAGGCACAATTTTTTTTAACAAATCTATGCAAGGAGGTGGCACTTAGATTGCAGGGATGCGGAGTGCAAGGACGAGCTTTTACTCTCAAGGTTGTCTCATTTCCTCAAGTACAAAAGTACATAATTTGATGCAACTGTTATAGAATATTTGGGCCATCAGTCCACATCCGAAATGCTTTAAACAAGTACTCAACCTTTATTTTAGATAAAGAAGAAGAAAAATGATGCAGGAGAGCCAGTGAAGTACACTGTGGAGACTGCGAGAATATGAGCCATACAATAACGGTAAATATGTAATATATTGGCAACTTTTTAATGTGTTTCCTATATATTAAAGGTTTCCAAGTGCAGATCCCAATAGCCACAGATGATGTAGATGTGCTTCAGAGGTTGGCAACTCAGCTTTTTGGGCATTTTCACATAGGTACTTTAGTTAATCTTTTTATTAATCTTGATTGATATACAAGTAACAATTTTTTTCTTTCATAATCCTTGTTTACTACTACTAACTTGGATATCTTAGGATCATAGTATACCATGTACTGAGCGGTGTTTTTCATTACTTGTTTAAATGGATCATTTTGACAGACCAACTAACTTGGTTATTCTGAGATATGTGCAAGAGTAATGAATTCTGGTTCTATATGATGGTTATCTCATAACTACACAAACTCTCAATAGCTTGAATTGTGCTTCAATATCCCATGATGGGTCAATGGTAGCTGGTAGATTTTCAGATTCATTATTGAAGGTTGCTTACTATCCTATGTACTTTTTCTTCACAATCAGTAGTATTTCTCATTGATGTGCTAATTTAAACCCAATGGACAGGTTTGGGACATGGCAAAGCTTGGGCAACAGAATGTAACCTGTAAGTTGATCTCTCATTGCTGTAGTAAATTAACTTGTATACACAAGCTTTCAAGCCTTAGGATCTTTCTCATGTCTTCTTTCGGACTTTAGTTTCTTATTGTTGATATTATTGTTGATATTATTTGTGTACTCTGTTCGTTTCCCTTGACCAAATAAGCAATCAATGACTTCTAAACTGCAGTTCGACTTTGGAGCTCAAAATTGAATGCAAATCTTGTCTGCTACAAGGGTCACAATTACCATGTGTGGGATGTACAGGTAGGAGTAAAAGATTAAAGCTTCAGACTTCAGTAGTTATGATAACCTGTTTTTCTCCTAGTCATATAATTGTCGTATTCATATATATACATATATAAATTCATGTTTATCTTTTCAGGTTGAGGTCAAAAGGTGGATTGATGGAATTAGAATATGTGTAGTTCACATGCAACTACAGTTTCATATTTTGGATATTTAGCATGTATATTGATAATTTTGTAAAGATAATGGATAAACAAATTGTTGGGATGACAATATTTTGTAAAGTAATTGTGTAATTATCGATCTATTTTGATGTAATGAAATCCCATTGTTTGAAATACATTTGTTATATTATAAATTTAGTCATTATTATAGTATAGATCATGAAATACAAGAAAATATATATATATATATATATATGTGTGTGTATAAAACAGGTGTGGTTTACGAAACCGTAGTGTAGTTTCTATTATATCATACACTACGGTTTTTGCAAAAAACGTAGTCTATACTTAATCATACACTACAGTTTGTTAAAATCCGTAGTCTATAATGATTTTTACACTACGGTTTTTGAGAAAACTGTAGTCTATACTATATCATACACTACAGTTTTGTTATAATCGTAGTCTATACTAGAACAAACACTACGGTTTTTATTAAAAATCGTAGTCTATACTAGAACAAACACTACGGTTTTTATTAAAAATCGTAGTCTATAGTAACTCTTACACTACGGTTTTTTAGAAAACTGTAGTCTATACTGAATTATACACTACAATTTTTCTAAAACCGTAGTCTATACTATCTCTTACACTACGGTTTTTAAGAAAACCGTAGTCTATACTGAATTATACACTACTGTTCTTCACAAAATTGTAGTCTATTGCAACTCAATTACTACGGTTTTTTCAATTAACTGTAGTCTATACATAAGCATATACTACGGTTAAATGAAAAACCGTAGTGTATAATGGTACATACACTACAGTTGAATGTTGAACTGTAGTAATTGACATGAATACACTACAGTTTTTTCTTCATAGACTACGGTTTTGAACCGTAGTCTATTATCTACATAGACTACGGTTTTTAAACCGTAGTGTATACTAACAAGTATACACTACGGTAGTATAGACTACGGTCAAAAGGGTCATAGACTACGGTTTAAAACCGTAGTCTATGTGCTTTTTTCTACTAGTGCACTTTTGTCCTTTACTTCAATGTCAAACTCCTGGAGTAGAAAGATTCATCTTATTAGGCTTGGCTTGCTATCTTTCTTGGCCATGAGATACTTCAAAGCAACGTGATCCTTGTAGACCATTATCTTGCTCCTAAAGTGATTCTTCAAAATTTGGAATGCTTTCTTACATTTTTCGTTGAAGTCCCATGGCACATCGTTCTGGAGCAGCTTGTTCATCGGTTGGGCTATCTTGGCGAAGTCCTTGACAAAGCGGCAATAGAAACCCACGTGGCCAAGGAATCCCACAGTTACTTTTCATTGGTAGGGTATGACAGCTTGGAAATGACCTCCACCTTGACACGGTCCGCTTCAATTACTTTCTTAGAGAGAACCTGGCCTAGCACAATGCCTTCCTTGACCATGAAGTGACATTTCTCGTAGTTGAGCACCAAACCCCTCTCCACACATCTTTGTAGTACCATCTCAAGGTGCTCAAGACACTTGCCAAAGCTGCTTCAATAGACTATGAAGTCGTCCATAAATACCTCAATGATGTGCTCAAGGAGGTCAGAGAATATACTCATTATGCACCTTTGGAACGTGCATGAGGCGTTGCATAGCCCAAAATGCATTCTTCGGTAGGCAAAAGTTCCAAAGGGGCAAGTAAATCTAGTATTCTCTTGATCCTCGAGCGTTACACATATTTGCATGTATCCTGAGTATCCGTCAATGTAACAGAAGAACTTATTTCCTACCAGCCGCTCGAGCATCTGGTCAATGAAAAATAACGAAAAGTGGTCCTTCCTGGTCACCTTGTTCAACTTCCTGTAGTCAATGCAGACTCTCCATCCTATCTGCAGTTTTGTCACGATCAGCTCCTTGTTCTCATTATCGATCACTTGTACAACAGACTTCTTGGGCACAACATGGATTAGACTGACCCCATCGACTGTCTGACTGGGATAGATCATCCCCATGTTAAGGAGTTTAACAATCTCCTTCTTGACTACATCCATCATGACTGGATTCAGTTTCCTTTGTGGATCTCGAACTGGTACCGTATCTTGCTCAAGCAGAATGTGATGCTGGCATACTGTATGGCTGATTCCCTTGATATTGGGTAAAGTCCATCATATAGCCTCCTTGTACTTCCGTAGAAAATCTCGGATCTTATCTTCCTCTCTTTGATGTAACTCTGAGCTAATGATCACTGGTAATGTCTCCTCCTTGCCCAAGTAAATATACTTGAGATTCTTGGGCAAGGTCTTCAGTTCCAACTTTGGTGGTTTGAGTATGGATGATTCCATCTGGTTTACCGTAATCGAGAGTGATTTAGGGACTTGGTTCTCCACTGCTTGGACAAATTTCTCAATGGCTACTTCTTCCTCCTTGCCCTCTTCATTGCCTGGTTCGTTCTCCATCTTGCTCAAAATCTGGGGCAAGGCTTCCTCAGTGTCTTTGTCAATGGATTCCACAAAATCCACTATCTTCTCGTCTGGAGCATGTTGTTTTTCTTTGTAGATGTCAAAAGTCACCGTCTCTCCATCACACTTGCAAGTCAGCTTCCCGATGGCGCAGTCGATAATGGTCTGGGATGTCTTAAGGAATGGCCTACCTAAAAGCATAAGAGGCTTCTTGGCAGCAGAATTGCACATGTTAAGCACATAAAAATTAGCAGGAAAATTTAAGTCTTGTACCTTGATCAAGACATCCTCCACCATGCCTTCTGGATAGACGCTCGACTTGTCTGCTAGCTGGATCATGACTCTGGATAGCTTCATGGGCCTATCTTGAGTTCCTCGTACAAAGATAGAGGCATGATGTTGATTGAAGCCCCCGAGTCTAGCATGGCTTGATCAATACTAGTATTTCCGATCACACAAGGGATATAGAGTATCCCAAGATCATCGCACTTGGTTGGCAGATGTTTCTTGAGCACTGCAGAGACATTCTCTCCGATTAAAAATCTTGTATTGTCGTGGTATTGTACCTTCTTGGTACACAACTCCTTCAGCAATTTTGCGCATCTTGGCATGGTCGTCAGTGTAGTAACAAGTGGAATGTTGACTTCCACCTTCTGGAACACTTTGAGTAGTTCCTTCATTTCTTCAGCTTCTTTGTCTTGGCCAATCTTCTGGGGAAGGGTGGCTTGCAGTAGATGTTCTCCTCCAGAGCCTTCTTGGGTGACTTGATTCTAGGTTTGGGCTCCAGTTTCTTCTCTAGTTCAGGCTTTTTAACAGGCTCTTCTGGCTCTGGTATCTTGTCCCGCTCCTCCTCAGCTTCTAGCTCCTCTGATTCTACCATCTCCTTGGCAGGTTCCACTACATGATCAAGTAGGAATTTTCCGTTTCTGAGCATCACCGTATTGACCTGTGGCTTGGGATTCACCTGGACTTGGGAGGGTAGTCCTCCTTGCTTGTTGTCCATCTTGACGATCGTTTGGGTCAAGTTGGAGATTTTGTTTGCTAGTGACTGTAGAGCTCCTCGACTTCCTATCTTGAACTTCTCAAAGTCATCGCTGAACTTGTGGTGCTCCTTGGTCAAGTTCTGAACTGTCTCGGATAGAGATGGGCCTCTCAGCTTAATTTGATGTTGAGCCTCGGGTGGAGCTTGGTAGTGATTTCCTCCATATCTTAGGTTCTCGTGGTTCCTCCATCCTGGATTGTAATATTGTGAGTGAGGGTCAAATCTCCGCCTTGAGCCTTGTTGTGGTTTCCTCCATTATTGGTATGCCCAAAAGCATTGACTTCTTCTTCTCCTAGGGTGGGACATTAATCGGTCAAGTGAGTGGTAGCATAGCACAGCTGGCATGCCTTGACATTCTTCTTGATGGTTGGCTTCATCATCTCCATCATCTGCTTCATGGTGGCACACAAGTCCGAGAGTTCTGTCTTGGATTGTAATGCGGAAGCATCTCCCATGGTCCTCGTCAAGGAGTGTGTATCATCTCAGGATTCTTTTGCCATGTCGTTCAATAGCCTGAAAGCTTTAGAAGGCTGCTTGTTCAAGATAGAACCTCTACACGCGGCATTCAGAAATTGCTGCTAGCCAGGCCTCATTCCATTGACGTAGTACTGGATTAAGTCCTGGTCTGAGATGTTGTGTTGCGGGCAGTTTGCCAACATGAGCTTGAATTTGTTCCAATAGTCATAGAGTGACTCTCCGGCTCCTATCTGGACGGTGCTCATCCTTGTTCTTGCATTCTGGATCCTCGAGACAGGATAGTATTTCTCCAGGAACTTATGTTGCATTGATTGCCAAGTCGTGACAATACTTGCAGGGTAAAGTGTAAAACCATTCTCGAGCAGTATCTTGAAGTGAAAAAGGAAATGATACCAGACAATCTTCATATCCAGACAACTTACTATAGCAATGAGTCTCTCATGGTGGGTAATGGTGCTGCTCTTTCTATTACATGTATAACAAGCAACTCTATTCCTTGTTATGATCCAAATATGGTTTTTCGACTCAATAATATTCTATCTATGCCACACATTACCAAGAGTTTATTGAGTATCTCATATTTACAAAGGATAATCAAGTATTTATCAAGTTTCACTCTTTTATCTTGTTTTGTCAAGGACACAAAATCCAAAATATCATACCGGAGGTTTCTCTTAAAGTTGGATTATACCATCTGGATCTAGGTACAAGAGATCGAATTGTTTCCCTTACTGCTTTTCTTTCAAATTATGTTGATAAAAATACCCGAAATAAAAGATTGAGAATCCATGTAATAATGTGCTTGTACATACGTTGAAACTCATGAATGAAAAACCTTCTTTGAAAACTCTGAGTTACTGTGATTCATCTGCTATTGGAATGAGTCATAATCTGCATTTTCAGCTAATCCAAACTGACTTATGTTTTAGATTCTAGGGAATGTTATAAGTATTATATAAATTTCATTGATGACTATACATGGTTTACTTGAATCTTTCATTTGCATATTAAATAAGATGTGTTGTCAAAGTTGTTGCGGTTGAATACTTTTATGGAAAGACAATTTCCTTGCAAAATACTTGCTATATTATCTGATTGGGGTGGTGAGTAAAGGAGTTTTCAATCTCTTCTTGAGAAGTTGGAAATTCAATTTAGGCATTTTTATCCTCGTAATCATCCAAAAAATGGAAAGAGTGAAAGAAAACATAGGCATATAGTTCAACTTGGTCTTACTCTCTTGTCTACTACTTCTTTTCCCGAGTCCTTTTGGTGGGATGACTTTGTTACTGCCACATATCTCATTAACAAAACTCCTACTCCTACTATAAACAACACATATCATTTTCATTTATTATTCAAACATATACCAAATTATGGATTTTAAAAAAAATTGGTTGTGCGTGTTTCCCTCATCCCATGACATATAATATAAATAAACTCTTAGATATTCAAAATGTGTTTTTCTTAGATATAGTTCATCTAATAAGGAGTATAAGTGTTTACATTCTACGGGCATGGTTTATGTTTCAAGGTCAATGGTGTTTAATGAGTTTGATTTTCTATATACCACTCTATTTCCACAATACGTCGATAACCCTATATATTCTCTTCTCTTGTTATATTCAATTCACACTCATCTACTGCTCCACTTACATCTGATCTTTCTCTACCTAAAACACACAATCCCACTCCTACATCATCTATCTACAACTGTTCTCCCCCAGAAAACACACAAATTTCCACAGATAGGTCATATGCTCCTCCTATCTGACATCCTCAAAACACTCATCACATGCTCATAATATCAATATGTGGGATTTATAAACCTAAAGCATACTCCTCCCATCTGCAAGATATTACTACAAAACCTCTCACTTATAAGGAAGCACTTGCTCACCCTCTGTGTAAAGAAAGTTACATAGGAGGAGTTTGATGTTCTTCAGATAAAAAATACATGGGATTTGGTTCCATATTCTTCAGAAATGAACCTTATCCAATACAAATGGGTGTTTAAAGTAAAGTTTTTATGCCCCGATCCCAAAAGATGGTGCACGCGCCAGAGCATGACTGGGGGGAAGAAAACAAGCGGGGAAGAAAAGGCATGAAACATAATCATGATGGAAGACTTGTCCTTGAAAAATGGACAGTAACTCATTTATAACTAGGACTAATCTGAATGGGGGAAGATAATCAAATAAACTCACCAGCAGATATAGTCAACAATGATGTCATGATCAATGAACAATTGAATGCAAAGAGATGCAATGCAAGACGTGGTTGGAGATTATAGCTCGTTACATAGGAATGGTAATCCTAAATCCCAAGCGGCCAAATCATTCCAATAGGAGCCGTCAATAGAGGGTGGAGGTTAGTGAGTCTAGATCGCTAAAAGGAGTCACTCACCCAACTCACCATGTGTGGTCGGTGCTACATGACTGTTTGGTATATTTTTGGTATGTTTTTGTTGCGTTTTTAGGTGTTAGTTGGTCGTGTCTTGTGTTTCATTTTATTGTGTTATGTTCGTTTTTACGCCGGATTTGCGCTTTTATATGGTGGATGTAAGTTGATGATTCTGGAGCAAAATGGAGCTAGAAACGTTGCCTTGGATACCGTGTTTTGAAATACCGAGCGGGGCGAGAAGATACGAAGAATGCACGAGGAAAAGAAGAGCTGAAGGAGGCGAAGAAGGGACCCAGCGAGCGCGGGAAATCCAGCGCCCGCTGGGTGCCAAACGGGCAGAAATTCAGAGAGCCAGGGTCAGCGACCGCTGGCTATCCAGCGACCGCTGGCCCATGTCCCAGCGCGCCCAGCACGTGTCCCAGCGCCTGTGCCACCCGAGCCACCGACCGAGCCACCGACCGCTGGACCTAGTCAGCGGCCGCTGGCTGCAAGTGTTGACAATTTTCAGCAGCCTTTTTGGCGTGATTTTTGGCATATCTTTCATAGATTCTCCTACTGATTGTATTCACACACGTTGGAAGACTTGTGCACACACTACTTTAGACTAGTTTTGAGAGAAAAAAAAACACAACTTTACTCTATCTTGTTCTTAGTTTTCACTTAGAGAGAAATACTCCATTGTTGGGAGCTTGAAGCTTGGTTTTGCTACAACCTTGAAGATTGTTTCCATTTTAGTAATTAGTGATTATTGCTTTATCTCTTGCTTGTTCTTATTGATGTTCTTAGCTATAGTTTCATATCTTGTTATTGTCTTAATCATCATGAGTAGCTAAATCCTTTCATTAAGGTTTAGATGTTCTAAACCATTTTGATTCCATAATCCAAAGCATGCTTGTGATTAGTTCTTGTGCTTAAACTTAAGTGTTGAATGCTTGATCATCATTTAATGCTTCTTGACACTTGGATTAATTGTAAAAGATGATTCTTGTGTAGATCTAAGACTAATCAACCTTTTCTAATTGGAAACGAAAGAATCGGGATTTGTTATTGAACTTGTGAAAGTCCTATTGTGTGATTCGTTATACGTGAGTCCGGATTACCGTTTAACTATCAAGTACGTAAGTTAGATGTTAAACAACAATTGGAACTTCTAGTTGAATAACAAATGCATACTAGGATTTGGACTTAAGCGGTGGATGAATATCTAAACCTTAGGCCTTTATCATTTGATTGTTTTTAATCCATTTTATTGTGTTTATTAGCATAAAACAACCCTCTCGAAATATTGGTTCGCGTGTTTAGTAATTGTAAAACTGTTTTAAGTAGTAATCATTAATTGATAAGCCCTGCATAGCTTTCCATCGAGATCCGACCGGGGTTAAATTGCCACGTGCAATCGTCCTCGTTATAATTTGCGAGATCCCTAGAAATACACTCTTTTTAGGCTTAACAAATTTGGCGCCGTTGCCGGGGAAAGCTATAGGCGAATTAATTTTTGTGCTATTTGTTTGTTGTGTTGTGATAAGTGTTTTGTTGAAATTGTGGAATTGTGTTGTTAGTGAGCTCTTTTCTTTTCTCGCTTTGTATGTCTTTTCATTTGTGTCGTGTTGTTTGAGTAAGTTTGTTGTACTTAGTGACTTTACTTTTGTTTTTGTGTTTTATTTCAAGTGTTTCCCGCAAGTTGCGTTTGATTGCTTTGCTGTGGTGTCAGGTTGTGTATGCACGGGCGCCGGAGTCTTAATCGGAACCTAGCACCTGTGCTCGATAACGTGCATCGCAAGAAGGTTGTGCAAGCAGGAAACCTGGCCGAGGAGAAAGGAGATTGTGTTTTGGAGTTGGAGTACCCACCCTTTCACTCGAACGAGTCCAACACAGATTCTGGTGAAACTAGCTCAAACACAAGGATGGCGGCTCGACAGATGAGGGAATTGGCGAGGCCGGTCATTGGGGCCTCGGCATCACCCATTGTGCTAGGAGAGGCGGCTCGAAACTATGAGCTCAAGAGCCTCCATTACAATCAGCTTCCATCATTCTACGGGATGCCAGCCGAAGATGCTTTGAACTTCATCCGGGAGTTCTATGCCATTGTTCAGACTTTCCCCCTTGGAGGGCTGAACGAGGACCAATTAAAGATGCGGTGTTTCCCGTATACCTTGAAGGATCGAGCTAAGACTTGGTTCATGTCTCTGCCCCCCAAATCTTTGCAGAACTGGAACCAAGTGGCAGATAAGTTCATGTCTAAATGGTATCCGAACCAGAAGACGCAAGAAGTGAGATCACAACTGGTGAATTTCACTCAAATGGATGGAAAATTGTTCCATGAGGCGTGGGAGCGTTTCAAGAACTTACAAATGCAGTGTCCACATCACAATCTTCCACTGGAGCTGCTGAATCAATTTTTCTACGAGAGTCCGCACCATAATTTCCAGTACATGGTTGATAATGCAGCTGGCGGTGATATAGGTGGTAAGACAGTAGAAGAGCTTACTGAAATTTTTGAAACCATGGCGAAAAACTCGCAGCAGAGGAGTTCTCGTGTCCAGAAAAAGAAGGTGAATGAAGCCACCTCAAGCAATGACTTGGTCAGGCAACTAGCAGAGTTGACCAGGCAGGACCAAGCCATCAGAACAGTCGATGAGCAGCCACACCGATCTCAAGGGAACGAGACATGTGGCATTTGCGGAGAATTTGGACATGGGGCTAACATCTGTCCCAGTGCATATGAGCCACCGGTTGAATATGAGGAGCAAGTGAATGCACTCCAGGGATTTCAACCTAGACCTCAGTTCGATCCATATTCGAACTCATACAATCCGGGTTGGAGACATCATCCCAACTTCTCCTGGAGACAGCAGCCTCAACAAGGGCAACAGTGGCCACCTCAACAAGGCTACCGGCAGTTCAATCAACCGCAGCAGCAGTTTGCACAGCCACAGCAGCACCAGGCTCAACAACATCAAGAGCCACCGAAATCCTCAGTGGAGGATAATTTGAACAAATTTATTCAAGCCAGTCATCAACGGTTTGAGACAGTGGAGGCCTCTATGAAGAGAATCGAAACTCAAGTTGGACAGCTTGCCGGAACAGTTGGAGAGCTTGTACAAATAAATAAAAAGGATAAGCTTCTGAGCCAACCAAAGCAGGCTCAAGCAGTCACCGTGTTGAGAAGTGGCAAAGTGGTGGATAATCAAGTCCGAATGCCGGTTGATGAGGACGAGAAAGAGAAGGAAGAAGAGCCAAATACAGTAACTCCTATTGAAGAGGAGAATGTTGTTGAAAGGCCTCGAAAAGAGAAAGGAAAAGGAGTAGAGTTGCACAAGACGACGAATCCATACAAACCTCCTGTTCCTTATCCGGGGCGATTGAAGAACGAGAAGCAAGACCAACAATTCATGGATTTTTACAAGATGCTTTCGAAGGTTAATGTCAACCTTCCTTTATTGGATGTGATCCGAAATGTTCCCGCGTATGTTAAGTTCTTCAAAGAACTTGCATCCAAGAGAAGACGAATTGGAGATGACGAGAAGATCGTGGTGTCTGAGATAGCAAGTGCAGTCTTGAAGCACCAACTTCCTCCAAAGCAGACCGACCCAGGTAGCTTCGTGATTAAAATTTCTCTGGGTAATGGTAAATCTGTGTCAGGTATGCTTGATCTAGGGGCAGGGATTAATTTGATGCCTTATTCCATATTCTTGAAATTGGGATTAGGTAATTTACAGCCCACTAAGATGTCTTTGCAGCTTGCTGATAGGTCAATTAGATATCCTAAGGGAATTATCGAGGATGTTCTTGTTAGAGTAGGTGATCTTATTGTGCCTGTTGATTTTGTGGTGTTAGATGTCGGCGAAGTGCATGAAACTGGTAATGAGCATTCTGTTTTGCTAGGAAGACCTTTCATGGCTACAACTAACACTCTTATTGATGTAAAAAATGGAAAATTACAAATGACTGTATTAGGAGAGACTGTTGCCCTGTCTGTTAGGGAAATATCTCCTCACCCTGTCCAAAGCCTAACTGATAATTGTTATTATATTGATGCTATTGATACCTTGGTCGAGAAGGTGTTTTTGCAGGATACAGATGAGGAAGAGATAACATTTAGTCTAGAAGAGGAGGATCGAGCTTTTGACTCAATTGAGAAGGTAATGGAAGTCGTGCCAGTAGAAGAAAAAATTGAGTCATTGAGCAGTCCAGTTGAACTTAAGGAGCTTCCTCGA
Organism: Leonotis leonurus; assembly: GCA_026898415.1. Classification (NCBI taxonomy): domain Eukaryota; kingdom Viridiplantae; phylum Streptophyta; class Magnoliopsida; order Lamiales; family Lamiaceae; genus Leonotis; species Leonotis leonurus. The sequence continues at coordinate 1,165,678 of JAPKLX010000024.1, read as the reverse complement.
CACCTTAAGTATGTGTTCTTGGAAGAAGGAAAGACAAAGCCGGTAATTATTTTTGCCGAGCTAACTGAGGAACAAGAAGGAGAGTTGGTGGAGGTTTTGAGAGTAAACAAGCAGGCCTTCGGTTGGAGCCTTGCAGACATAAAAGGTATTAGCCCGTCTACGTGTATGCACAGGATAATCCTTGAAGATGGAGCCAAACCATTCAGAGACGGCCAGAGAAGATTGAACCCCAATCTGATGGAGGTGGTGAAGAAGGAAATTCTAAAGCTTCTAGCTGAAGGATTAATCTATCCAGTGGCCGAGAGTGAGTGGGTGAGCCCTGTGCATGTTGTACCAAAGAAAGGAGGCATTACAGTGATGAAAAACGAGAAGGGGGAATTGGTGTCCACAAGATTAACCACGGGTTGGCGAATGTGCATTGATTACAGGAAGTTAAATGCGGCCACCCGCAAAGATCATTTCCCTTTACCTTTCATTGATCAAATGTTAGATAAATTAGCCTGCCATGAATATTATTGTTTTCTTGATGGTTTGTCCGGGTATTACCAGGTGGCGATAGCACCAGAGGATCAAGCAAAGACGACATTCACAAGTCCGTTTGGCACTTATGCATATAGGAGAATGCCTTTCGGCTTATGCAATGCTCCGGGAACTTTTCAAAGGTGCATGCTTTCAATTTTCTCTGAAATGATTGGGAATTTTATTGAGGTATTCATGGATGATTTCTCAGTTTTCGGTAATTCATTTCATGACTGTTTGAAGAAAATTGATATTGTGCTGAAACGATGCATTGAATGTAATCTCACTCTTAGCTGGGAAAAGAGTCATTTTATGATTACGAGTGGAATTGTGTTAGGTCATGTCGTTTCTAGTAAGGGAATAGCCGTGGATAAAGCTAAGATTGATGTGATTGATACCTTACCTCCTCCTGTGAATGTTAAAGGGGTGAGGAGTTTTCTTGGACATGCAGGTTTCTATAGGAGATTTATCAAGGATTTTTCCAAGATAAGCCAACCTTTGTGTCGGTTACTTGCCCAAGATGCTCCTTTTGTTTTCGATGAACAATGCATGAATGCTTTCAATACTTTGAAGGGAAAACTTGTTTCTGCTCCTATTGTCATGTCCCCTGATTGGTCTAAACCATTTGAAATCATGTGTGATGCTTCTGACTTTGCGGTAGGTGCTGTTCTAGGGCAACGAGTTGAAAATTTGCTACGTGTAATCTACTATGCTAGTTTAACGTTAAATGATGCACAAGTTAATTACACTACCACTGAAAAAGAGATGCTTGCTGTTGTCTTTGCATTGGATAAGTTTAGGTCCTATATCATAGGGTCGAAAGTTATTGTGCACAGCGATCACTCTGCCCTTAGATACTTGCTCACTAAGTCTCAAGCTAAGCCTAGATTGATTAGGTGGATTTTGTTGTTACAAGAGTTTGACTTAGAAATTAAAGATAGGAAAGGGAGTGACAACCCTGTTGCTGATCACCTTTCTCGATTGGAAAATATTAAGGATTCTTTAATTGTTTTTAAGCATTATGAGATTCCTGATTCTTTTCCTTATGAGAATGTGTTTGAAGTTTCATCTTTCCCTTGGTATGCCGACATTGTGAATTACCTTGCTGCTGATAAGATACGTGATGGCTTAACTTTTCAAGAGAAAGCAAGGTTTTTGAGACAATGCAGGTATTATTATTGGGATGACCCATACCTTTTCCGATTGGGAAAAGATGAGGTGATCCGGAGATGTGTACCAGAGAGCGAGCAGCAGAGTGTCCTTTCGTTTTGTCACGCAGCTGAGTGTGGAGGACATTTCGGAGGCAGGAAGACCGCATTTAAGGTGCTTCAGTCTGGTTTGTATTGGCCTACATTGTTTAAAGATGCTCATAATTTTTATGCTTCATGTGATAGATGCCAAAGGGTAGGGAATATTGGCCGTAGGAATGAGATGCCTCTCGTTAATAATCTCGTTGTGGAGATTTTTGACGTATGGGGAATCGATTTCATGGGGCCATTTCCTACCTCTCAGGGTTACTCATATATTCTTCTTGCTGTTGATTACGTGTCCAAGTGGGTGGAGGCGATCCCCACAAGGACATGTGATGCTAATGTTGTTTTGAAGTTTGTGCAGGAGAACATCCTCTATAGGTTTGGTTTTCCAAAAGCGATCATTAGCGATGGTGGGAAGCACTTTTGCAATAAGCTTTTCGAGAAGCTTATGAAGAAAAATGGCATTAGGCATAAAGTGGCAACTCCATATCACCCTCAGACGTCCGGACAGGCCGAGACGAGCAACAAACAGATAAAGGAGATTCTGGAGAAGACTGTGAAGCCAACGAGGAAAGATTGGTCAATAAAGTTGGGAGAGGCTTTATGGGCATACCGAACTGCTTTCAAAACGGTTTTAGGTATGAGTCCTTACAGGCTTGTGTATGGCAAGGCGTGCCATCTTCCCGTTGAGGTCGAGCATAAAGCCATGTGGGCGATTAAGGAAACAAATTTGGAAATGGTTCATGCAGGAGAAGAGCGATTCTTTCAATTGTCTGAATTGGAAGAGCTAAGAGACGAAGCATATGAGAATGCCCGTATTTACAAAGATAGGGTGAAGAAGCTCCACGATCGAAAGATCTTAAGAAAACATTTGGAGCCGGGAATGAAAGTTCTTTTATTCAACTCCCGACTCCGACTCTTTCTGGGAAAACTCAAATCCCGTTGGAGTGGGCCGTTTGAGATCACGGAGGTGTTTTCATATGGTGTGGTAGAGCTCTTTAATCCAAGAACAAAAGAGAAGTTTCGAGTGAATGGGCAACGAGTGAAGCCTTATTTTGAAGGAGAAATACACGAGAAAGGAAGCGAGTCTCTAGTACTCGTTGATGCAAGTAGTTAATGCATTTGGAAGGTGTCGAGCTCACGACAGTAAACAAGCGCTTCGTGGGAGGCAACCCACGTTTTATTTTTATTTCTTGCTTTGGTGTGATTTTCGGTTTGTTTGTTATTTTAGGTTTTGTGGATCTTATAATGTGGTTATGTTTTGTAGGAAAAATAGCCAAAGAAACAAAGATGTCGGAATGGGAATCGAGACGAAGTTATTACGAGGAAGAAATTGGAAATAATTATATATTAAAATTAAAAAATATATATATATATATATATATATAAATAAATTCTGCAGAAAACAGGGGAAGGACAGAGAGCAAGGGTCAGCGACCGCTGGCTAGCCAGCGGCCGCTGACTCCAAGCGGCACAGCGCGTGGGACAGCATCATCGAGCCAGCGACCGCTGAGAACCCAGCGGCCACTGGCGGAACTGTTGGCAGACGCGACTTAAACCCTTTTCCCCCTTATTTCTTCACTTCAAACTTCTTTCTTTCCCAATTTTCCCCCCAAACGAACACTCTATCCTCCAACCTTCAAATTCCTCCATCAAAACTTCCAATCTCACCTTCAAATCTTCCAATTTCTTCCGCCCAATACATTTTCTTCCATTCCATCCAAGAAATTCTAGATTCCATCCACTACATTGCAAAATCCCAAAAATCTCTTTTATGGTTGCTAATTGTGTTTTTCTCTATGTCTAGGAACATCCGCCAACGTGTTGAGGAATCGGACGACGACGAGGAGCAACGGGAGAATTTACAACTCACCCAATTTCGGCTATCCCCTTTTCCGATTTATGAGCCCATTGAAGGTCAAATTTTCCTTCGTTTACGTTCTTTAAAGTTTAATCATGGGTATCACTTTAATTGGGATTTGCTAAATAGGGTGCATGTTGGTAATCAATTGCGTCGTTATTTGAAACTGTTAGGCCTATTGCAACTTACCGAGGGTAGAGATTTAGACGGATATAGAGAACTATCTTATGAATTGTTTTCCACTTTCGAATTTGGATATGGCCATAAATCTTTTAGATGTAGGCTTTTAGGAAATGAGGTTGTTGTGACTCGTTCTATTATGCGCTCTGTGTTTGGTTTTTCTTCTTCCAAAAGTGCAGTGGCTAGAGCCCCAAAAGGGTTCAATGCTGTATCTGCTTGGTATAATCTGACAGGGCTTTACAATTGGGATTCAAATGGCACCCCTAGTGGGTTTATTAAGGAAGAACCTCTTCTCTTGTTGCACAAATTTCTTGCTTTCAATATTTCTGGTAAAGCTGAGGCTAATAAGGTTAATAGCAATGAGTGTTTTCTCCTGACTGCTGCTTGTTCAGGGCAGAAGGTTTGTATGTCATCCTTTGTTTGGTATCAGATTGAAGGTATTAAATACAGGAAAAAGACTCACCCTGCCTTAGCCTATATTGCTATGCGTCTTGCTACTCATTTTGGTTTTCAGATGCCTCACAACTATTCGTGGGTTAGGAGTCTTGACTTGGATGCCACCTATCTAAAGCATGCCGGCATCCTCGATCCATCTGAGATTTCCCTTGTTCCATATGAACAAAGGGAATGTGTCTGACGCTATCGAGAGCGCGAGGCCGCTCTAGAGCGAGCCGGAGGTGCCGGCCCTTCTACTGAGGCACTTTCCGATGATGATGATGATATGGAAGAGCAGGCTCCTGAGCAAGCACAGCCAGAGGGCTACCAGAGCGGATACCAGGACAACTTTCAGTAGGGCGGATTTGACACTGGCTCTGGGAGTGGACATGGTGGATCCGGGTACTTCACCGAGATGATTTTAGGACTTTTCAAACTGACCTTTTCACCAGGATGGATACACAGCACAATCTCCTTACTTCGGTGCAGACTGATATCCGCAATCTAGGCACCGCATTCACAGAGCAGCGCACGATGCTGCAGAACCTTGGGACTCAATTCCAGTCTCTCGACACCCGCTTCACCTCACTTGAGGATCAGTGGGCGAGATGGACAGGATTGAATCCTTCACAACCACCACCTGATCAGGATCCTCAGGATCCACCGGCGTATTAGATTTTCATTTTTCTTTTTCTTTGATTTTATTTTTTGTGTTGTTTTATTTCTTTCGTTGTTTCTGTTTTATGCGTAGTTGTTTGTGTTTTTGGTTGCAGGTACCACTCTCGAGGATTTCTTGATTTTTGGGTTTGTTTCCGGCTTTGTCCTTTTAGGGAAGTTCTAGCTCTCTTTCTTGTTTATTTTCTACTACGAGGGCGTAGTAGATTTTAAGTGTGGGGGGGGTGGTGTTGAATTTTACCTTGTTTTGTGTCATGTGTTTATGTCGTTGTGTTGTTGTCTTTTTGTTCTCCCCAACTTATTGATTTGCACGTTCTTTTGCTGATACGATCACTTCTTGTTGATGATTATTGATGATTAATGTGTGAGCCTGGTATGTGGATTGTATAGTGGTAAACTTAGCTTAGAAGTGATTGTTGATTGGACTAGGTTGTGTGATTAAGTTGACATGTGGGGCATGTTGCTTTTATTAGTTGGTATGTATAGTGATCATGATTCGGATTATGAGTGATTACTCCCTAAGTCTATGTGTTTGGTTTCCTAAAATTGCATATATAAAAAAAAATAATAATAATAATAAAATATATATATATATATATATGTGCTTAATAAACGCTTGAAGGGCGTAAATGAGTGAAACAAGTCGAATCTGTGGGTTCTACTCCTCTTATCTTAAATAATGAGTATGGGAAACCACATCGGGATACTCAATGTGATCCATTGATGTTTTCACCCGGTGATCATACCCTTATACGGAATTGTTTGTCTAACTTAAAAAATTTTGGGAAACCGAATGTGTAGATGGTGGGAGATGTGAGATGTGTGTATATCGTGATCATGTACATATTGATGAACTTAGTAACAGGCAACATTACATCTTAATTGAGTGACCGAATACAATTGAGAATCGAGTCTAGGCTAAGTTTTGGAATGAAGGTATGATTGGTTGTTCGGCTTGCATGTTGATTATTGATATGAATTGACATGTTGTGATTGAGTTTTGCTTGAGGACAAGCAAATGATTAAGTGTGGGGGAGTTTGTTTGGTATATTTTTGGTATGTTTTTGTTGCGTTTTTAGGTGTTTGTTGGTCGTGTCTTGTGTTTCATTTTATTGTGTTATGTTCGTTTTTACGCCGGATTTGCGCTTTTATATGGTGGATGTAGGTTGATGATTCTGGAGCAAAATGGAGCTAGAAACGTTGCCTTGGATACCGTGTTTTGAAATACCAAGCGGGGCGAGAAGATACGAAGAATGCACGAGGAAAAGAAGAGCTGAAGGAGGCGAAGAAGGGACCCAGCGAGCGCGGGAAACCCAACGCCCGCTGGGTGCCAAACGGGCAGAAATTCAGAGAGCCAGGGTCAGCGACCGCTGGCCCATGTCCCAGCGTGCCCAGCGAGTGTCCCAGCGCCTGTGCCACCCGAGCCACCGACCGAGCCACCGACCGCTGGACCTAGTCAGCGGCCGCTAGCTGCAATTGTTGACAATTTTCAGCAGCCTTTTTGGCGTGATTTTTGGCATATCTTTCATAGATTCTCCTACTGATTGTATTCACACACGTTGGAAGACTTGTGCACACACTACTTTAGACTAGTTTTGAGAGAAAAAAAAACACAACTTTACTCTATCTTGTTCTTAGTTTTCACTTAGAGAGAAATACTCTATTGTTGGGAGCTTGAAGCTTGGTTTTGCTACAACCTTGAAGATTGTTTCCATTTTTAGTAATTAGTGATTATTGCTTTATCTCTTGCTTGTTCTTATTGATGTTCTTAGCTATAGTTTCATATCTTGTTATTGTCTTAATCATCATGAGTAGCTAAATCCTTTCATTAAGGTTTAGATGTTCTAAACCATTTTGATTCCATAATCCAAAGCATGCTTGTGATTAGTTCTTGTGCTTAAACTTAAGTGTTGAATGCTTGATCATCATTTAATGCTTCTTGACACTTGGATTAATTGTAAAAGATGATTCTTGTGTAGATCTAAGACTAATCAACCTTTTCTAATCGGAAACGAAAGAATCGGGATTTGTTATTGAACTTGTGAAAGTCCTATTGTGTGATTCGTTATACGTGAGTCCGGATTACCGTTTAACTATCAAGTACGTAAGTTACATGTTAAACAACAATTGGAACTTCTAGTTGAATAACAAATGCATACTAGGATTTGGACTTAAGCGGTGGATGAATATCTAAACCTTAGGCCTTTATCATTTGATTGTTTTTAATCCATTTTATTGTGTTTATTAGCATAAAACAACCCTCTCGAAATATTGGTTCGCGTGTTTAGTAATTGTAACACTGTTTCAAGTAGTAATCATTAATTGATAAGCCCTGCATAGCTTTCCATCGAGATCCGACCGGGGTTAAATTGCCACGTGCAATCGTCCTCGTTATAATTTGCGAGATCCCTAGAAATACACTCTTTTTAGGCTTAACAATGACAACATCACAAGGGGTCGAGGAGTCGAGCATCCAAGAGGGGCCGACTACGTCTAAGCTCTCGTATGAACATGAATACATGTAATAGATAATAGTAATTCTCGTGAAGGAATAATGGATCATTTTATTTTCATGAAGCCAATAACATGAAGAACCAAAGATCGTAAAAGAACATGAATTTGGCAGCGGAATACTTAACATGACTGTTTGCAACAATCTTTTCCTTAGCCTTGCACGACACCATTGGCCGCTAAATCTGCAAAACAATTTTAAAATATTTTGCAGGGCTGAGTACTAATTTACCCCATGGATTATGCCATTTAAAAACCTTTTGCAAAATCATTTTCTGAAAAGAATATCCATGCTTGCACAGTATTAAATAGAAAGTTTTAAAACAAAAAGTCATTCTATGCATACCAAAACCATTGAAATCTCATTTTTATGTGGCTCAATATTGGCATTCGATACCCTTCTATGAACATATGAGGACAACCCATAGAGGTTCATCATTTATGTCCTTCATCAGTAGGGAACTTTTCACCCAAGCTGACTTCACTCGAGAATATATGGGACAACCCACATAAATCCATGTGTACACTAACCATGTGTCTGTGCGCTAACAGAGCACAAAATCCAATCCGCATGCTTGAGGGATCACTTATCCAATAAGGAGCAAAATATTTTAATATGGACATCCATTTTGATTTTCATAAATATCAAAGCTTAATAACTCAAACAATACATTTCGAAAACATATATAACACTCACCTGTTAGCAAATAACAATAACGTGTGATAACCGTAAATCTGCCAAACATCTCGTCAGCAATCGTAAGAACCTGACAATTATATGGAACAACTTTTAGCTTAAAATCCCAAAACATAACGCGAATAAATTGAAAACGAGGAATTTAGGATTTTTAGGTCGTCTAATGTCATTTTGAAAATACCTGGGTTTTCAAATCAACTTGGTCCAGGAGACAAAAATACTCAGGACATTATTCCGTATAGGAATATATAAAAACATTTTTAAAATATGAAACTTTACCTCTAAGCTTACTCAAGAAGATTCGTAGTCTTTTTCAGATCTATGAAAAATGGACCGATGAAAATTAATGAAACCTCTTTCAGAAAATACCATTTTTTTTCTTGACACGCACTATAAATTTTTTCCGAAAAATGATTGACCATGAATATTTTCTCTTTTGAAAAACATGAAATTAATGCAATAAATCAAGATATTTCAATCTTAACCACGATCCAAATAGTTGGATTATAGATTAATCCACAACAAATAATAAAAGAAAGAGTATGAAAGCTCTAAGAAATTTGGAGTTCATACTTCAAAAATTATGATGAAAAATAGTCACAAGCAGCTAGGTCTTTATCTCGCTGGCAGAGCCTGAAAAACAAGACTAGAGAATGGTTGGAGTTCTCTGGGGAGAGACTCTGACACTCAAGTAAGCACGTTCTAGACTCGAGAATAGAATGTAACGAATGCATATGAGTCGTGAACGAGTGTCTAGAATGTAGCATACCTCAAGAATGAAAATGGATGGAGTATATATAGTGTAAGATATAAGGATAGAATAGTAACATTACATTGATAACTACCTTCGATTCATAGTGCATGTTGTTGAAATTCTCTCTAATAGAATAATACCACATCCGCAAGGGACCACCTGATTGTTAAAGTCCTTTTCGTCCGCATGACAACTTTGAAGGGTACAAGAGGGACAAAATCTGACATATGTCAGCCCTGGCCACTTCACGCAATCCGCACTCCATTAGACCCGCAGACCTAAATCGAATATGGGCTCGCTAGTCGGGTCTGAGCTTATCCAACTAGTAAAAAGCCAATAGGAGATAATCGTGCTCTGCTCCTTAAACTCTATTAGCTCTAGCTAGAGGAGATAATCATTTTACAAATGAGTTATGCCATATGACGAGCCCGTTTTTCATGCTCTTTTTTAGTCTTGTTTAAGATCTAGATCGAGTCTTTTTTTCCTTTATTTGTGTCGTATTTTGTGTCTAGGAGGGCACAAGTCTATGACAAGAAGGATGCAGGGCAAGCTGCAGGTCATCTCGGGAAAGAGGCAAGATTACACGCGGGAGAAGCTTGTGCAATCTAAAGCTCAAGACAGAGTACAGCCCGAGATTACTCTGCAGCAAAAGAGGACCAAAGGGGCACGCTGACCAAGATAAGAGAGCAAGCTGAGCAGCTGGGGGAGCGGAAGATGAAGGGCAAGAAACTGGGATCTGCGAGGGACTTTTTTCCTTCCGCGGAAAAGGTATAATATATCTTTTTCCTTCCTCGAAATATCTGGGGGATTCAGAGTATCTTCCTATACGCGGAAGATCTGACCGGGAAAAAAAATCGACCGAAAATCCTTACGACCACCACCACGAAGCCCAGGCCCACGGCGACTCCTATTTAAAGCCACGATTCAAATCAGAGGCATGTGCATACGAGAGGCTTTAACATTCAAGGAGGGGCGATGCCCAACTGCTAGTCTAGTTCTTTTATTTTTCTTATGAGTGATTGGGAGGAGAAAACAAGTCCTTCGGGCAAACATTTTTAATATTCTGTTATACTTTTGGCCTTGCCACGGGTTGGTCCTGGCAAGAGGATCTTTTGGGTAACATTTATTTCAGTATTTAATATAAGTATGCTTTTATTTATTTCATCCTTGTTCTTTATTTTTTGTATGAGTAGCTAGGTTATTAGACTTGGCTTGAGAAAGATGAATTGAGTACAGACCTATAACATCTTGAGATGTCTAACTGTGCGTATAGTTATCTTGGCGTGTTCCTAAAGTACTGGATCTGAATCAAATACAACTTGATCAAGTCTTCGGTGTTGTCTGGCCAATAGCAGTCTTGGACGCGATCAGGTTACAACTGCGAGTTGGAAACTCCAAGTGTTAGCGACTTCCTGCTTGCCAGCCAGAGGGATCAGTGCGGTGATGTAGGTGGGGATGCCATGGGACGGGCGTCTGAGATTGTATGCCCATGGTTACTGTGTTTCCCGCGAATGCTTATTCGGGTACATCAGAGTAAGCTTGGTCCAGGAGCAATCTTGGGAAAAGGGGATAGGGAGTGAGTAACCCTTACCCTCTGGGCTGAAGAGGTGTGATGGGCGGGGTTTCGGTGGTTACGTGACGATTAAAAAGGGGGCTGCCTGAGTGATGCGTTTGGGTGGTAGGAGTAAAACCCTATTCTTACGCTCGCCCTTAACCGATGACATGACGAGACAAAGAACAACTTTGCACCGATGAGCAAGACATAAGTCAAGACTCAAGGATTCTAACCCAAGTCAAGTTACTTTCTCATTTGACTCTTTTAGTGTTTTTCTTTTCAGTTATTTACTTTTATAGCTTTTACTATTCTGCTTGGTTACATCTCTTGCTCAAGGAAAGACCCGAATCAAAACTCAAAATTGTGACATTGAGAGAGGAATCCACCAACTCCCTGTGGGATCGACCCTATACTTGCCACTAGCGGAACCTAGTGAAGAGTATCAGTTTATCTTGCCGGAGTGATACCGACTGAGCTCCGACACCATAGCAGACCTCCAGCTTATTTATTTATCCTTATTTTGGCTAGCAGAGCTTTACACAAATTCTTTCTTTTATTATTCTTAGTCTTTAAATAGCTTAAATGACTTATAAGATAAGCTACGTTGATATTCATCCAGATCAGCTTCTCACCCATGAAGTCTCAGAGGAGATCTGCAATACCTCTGAGCATTACGTTTTGAAAATTTATTATTTTAAATATTTTATATGAGTTCTGTGATTTTTCCGCTTTGTTGATGGTCTTTTCGTAATTTTAAGGTTGTATCCTCGGGTATCACACTTGATCATTTTCTGACATAACGTGTAGAGTTTGTAAATTACCCTTTTGATTATTAACTTATTGTACATGTCTTTTCACTGTCCCTTCCTTGAAGACTTCAACCGTTACCAAATCCTAGCCATATGATTATTAACTCCTTTCGCATCGGGACACTAAACCTGTCATTTTTATTGTAAAACTTTACTTGACTATGTCGCCTATAAAATGGAGCCTTAGAGGATTCTTTAGAAAAAAATTCCATATTTCCCCCTTCCTACCATCTCAAACTTCCAATCTCTCTCTCTTAAATGTAATCTCCCTCTTATTTCTATGTACCTTTAGTTTTTTTTCTCCATGTAAACCCCTTGCACGCATTTATTTCTATAAATCTTACTAAGTTATCTTGTATTTTTACATATCATCCACTCCTCCGTTCTAGCATATTGCCTATAAGGACTTTAACGTTCTTAAATATTCTCCATCTTATCTAGCATAAGAATGGTTACTTTCTGAAAATTCCTTTCCCTAACCGATATGAACGTTGTGCTCACATTAATTCCTTTATGATTTTCCATCTTTAAGTTTTTGTTCTATGCTTTTCCCGTTTCTTTTGATTTTTCAGAAATAAATATTTGGTGTTTTATCTTTGCCAGCATACGAATGGCCCTTCCAGACAAACTCATGAAAATTGCCTAGGAGAGAGCTACAAAAAACATGGTTGAAAGAGCCCTCGCCGATGCTGAACAGGAGTGTCGGGAAAAAGAGATGGATTCTCTGCGATCAGAAGTCAAACATATTCGTAGCATGCTCGAAGACCTAGAGGTGGAATATCAATCATAGAAAAGTTTTTATGAGGATAGCATGCAAACTTTGGCCGGCAAAAGAGTTAAACATAGAGAAAACATTCTGAACACGGCCTCAAAATCCTATCATAAGGGTTTCGAGTCAGGAAAAGTCTCCTCTGATAACAAAGCTTATGTATGTGGGGATAAAACTGGTGCAGAGTTGTGCCATAATGCCATTCTCCTATCCCCCTACGGGCAGAGACTGTTTCATCGAATAGTCTCTGACCTCCCAGAAGAATATCTTTTTCCGCACCAGTGTCGTGCTCGTCTTGCCGTGCCTCTAGCTCATTGGGCTATTGACATCATCATGGCTACCTGTGATAAACTAGGGATGTCCAATTGTTGGAACGAGATTAACGGGGATAAGGTTTTCTCGAACCTTTTGAAAGATCCTCCGAGCCTGCCTAAGGATCCCAAACACGGGAAATCTTATCCCTAGTACATGGACGTACTGAAACGAGGAGCTCAGGAGTTCTACAGGCCGACCCTCCTGCTTCTGACAATAACCCTCCTTGGGGCTTGGCTTCTTATCCGATTCTCCCCTGGAATGCTAACCAGGTCAACAAACTATCCCGTCTTCTGCATTCGGTATGGTCTCTAGTCTAGTAACTCGCATGTTTTGTCTGAACTCCATTTTTCCAGCATCTACTCATAATCTTCCTTTACACACAGGTGGCAGGTAAAATCTACTGTCTTAATTTGATATCCTCTTGTGTGTGTTTATTTTTGTTAACCTACGGTTGTTTCCTGTAATCAAGAGGTGAGTGGGTCCACTCCAGCGGGGGAACATCCATCGACCTACAGGTGAGCTTTCGGAAGGTGCCAGAGGCCACAAGGGAAATTGGAAAAAGCGGCTCCGCATCTGAGGAGCGTCGATACTAACCAGTTTCCTCAATTCTGACAATGTCGTATGTGGGCCGGGTCCAACTTGTGGCTTCTAAAGTGTTTGGGTGTTGGCTAAAATGTAATCTTCCATTTTTGTCCCCAAAACACTTTTATACTTGGCTTTTTGGATAGGTGCCTCTCGCTAGTTGGTTTGACCTGGCCATGTACCTATAATATTTTGTTAATGTGTTACTTCGAAAATTTCTTTTGTTTTCTACGTATTCTAAACTTGTCATCTTCTATCTTCGCTAATTGCTTATGTTTCGTTATGTCTCTTATATTTGCATGTAAGTCTCGTTTATGCTATTTCACTCATATTTATTATGTTCATATTATATTATGATTTTTTGTTTTGATTTTTGCATTATTTTGTATATGTTATATCATCGTGCGAATGCATAGAAAGATATGCATAGAGTATGAAAACGATAATATGCTTGATTGTAGAGCTTGTCAAAAAAAAATTCATGCACACCAGGTGCTACAGTGATACTTCAAATAAAATACTCTGCTAGCTCTAAAAGGGGTCATTTTAAACATAGAACTTCTTTAAGGTTGTGACATTCCATGGCTTAGGTAATTTATTTCCTTCTTGGTCCATCAATCGGTACGCGACCCCCGTAGAAATTCTTTCACGATGAATGGGCCCTCCCAGTTGGGTTCTAATTTTCCCGTTTGCTTTAGAGCATCGGCCCTGCGCAAGACCAAATCTCCCTTGCCGAACCTCCTTCATTGCACCTTCTTATTATATATCCTTTGGATCTACGCTTTATAGAGTTCTGTTTTAAAATGTTCTTTCTCCCTCTTTCCTCAATCAGATCTAGTTTCTCCCTCAGTTCACCCTGATTTTCTAACTCTTGGTAATTTATGATTCTTGGAGCGTCCATGCTTACTGCCGCAGGTATGACGGCTGTAGAGCCCTAGACTAAATTAAAAGGTGCTTCCCCAATAAAAGTCTTTGGGCTAGTTCTGTAAGACAACAGAACTGAGTCCAACTCCTCTACCCATTTTCTTCTTGCTCCCTCCAGTCTTGCTTTTATTCCATCCAATATGGTTCTATTAGTCACATCCACTTGCCCGTTGGCTTGTGGGTGAGCAATCGATATGAACCTCTGCTCCATTTTCATTTCTTTGCACCAATTTTGAATCATGGAACCTGTGAATTGGGTCCCATTATCAGATATCAGAATCCTTGGAATTCCAAATCCGCAGCAAATATTTTTCCAAATAAACTTACGTATCATTTTTTCGTCAATCTTAGCTATTGTTTTTGCCTCCGCCTATTTAGTAAAATAATCCACTGCAACGATCAAGAAAGCGCTACCGCCAGAGATAGTTGGGAATTTTCCAAAGATATCTATTTCCCATTTATCAAATGGACAAGGAGAAAACATGCTTTCTAGCTCCTCTGTTGGAACATGAATTAATCTTGCGTGCCTTTAACAATTCTGATATTTCTTTAACCTTTCTTTGGCATCATTTTCAATGGTTGGCCAGAAATAACCAGCCCTCAATACTTTATGAATCAAATCCCTTTATCCATTATGACTTCTTGCACATCCCTCATGAATTTCTCGCAAAATATATTCACCTTCAAGCTCTACCACACATCTTAGCAGAGGATGTGTGAAGGATCTCCTGTAAAGGTAGTCTCCAACGAGACAAAATCGTGCTAGAGCCATTTTTCCCAGCATTCCCGGGCCGTCCGTCTTCTGCCCAATTTGCAAGTAATTAATAATTGGAATTCTTCATCCCAGATCATTTGAAATCGGTTCCACTTCCATGGCCAATGTCTTTTTCTCCGCACAGAATAATTATTTCCCCATGCTAATTATGCTCTGTTGTGCTAGCTATCCGAGCGAGGCGATCCGCCTCGGTGTTTTCTTCCCTTGGGATTTGCTTTATTTCAAACTTTGCAAAATTCTTCTTTAGATTTTCGATTTGGTTCTTGTACCATACCATCTTTTCTTTCTTCCTCTCATATATGCCCAAAACTTGTTCAGCAACAAGTTGAGAGTCAAAATATGCAACTACTTCTTGAGCTACGAGCTCCTTTTAAATCCTCATAGCTCTGACCAGAGCCTCGTACTCATCTTCATTTTTCGTTATCCTAAAATTGAACTTGACTTCGAAACACATCTGCTCCTTTTCTAGAGTGATAATAAAGATACCCACTCCTGCACCATCCTTTGTGACTGAGTCATCAACATATATGATCCAAATCTTTTCCTCGTGTGATCTTGTAGACTCATGTATGAAATCTGCCAAAGTCCGAACCTTAATAGCGACCTTATTCTCGAATTCAATATCATACTCACTGAGGTCAAAAGCCCATTTCACCATCTTACCCGATAAATATGGTCTTCCAATAATCTGCTTGAAAGTGAGATTAGTTCTGACCATTACCCGATCAGATAAAAAGTAAGGCCTTAGACTCCTTGCAGCTACCATGACCGCCAAAGCCGCCTTATCTATATCCGAATATCTATGTTCCGGACCTTGAATCATTTTTCTCATGTAATAAATCGGTTTTTGATTCCCCTTCACCTCCCTCAATAATACAGCGCTTACAGAAGCTTCTCCCACAGCGAAGTACAAGTACAGCTCTTCTCCGGGCTCTGTCTTTGTCAGAAGAGGCAAAGTTGTCAAACGCTCTTTCAAATTCTGAAATGCCTCTTGGCATCCCTCAGACCACTCGAACTTATCTCCCTTGCGCATGATCTTGAAAAAAGGGAAGATTGCGCTTCGCAAACTTGGCGATGAACCTGCTAAGAGTAGCAATTATGTCATTTAGCCTCTGAATTTCCCTCAGGTTCTTGGAGGTGTCGTGTCCAAGACTGCTTGTACCTTCGCTTGATTGACTTCAATCCCTTTGGGGGTCCCATGTATCCCAAGAACTTTTCTGATTTTACTCTGAATGCACACATGGCTGGGTTCAACTTCAAACCGTACTTTCTTGCTACTAAAAAAGCCTTTTCAGGATCTGCTGCATGTGTTTCTTCTTCAAAGCTTTTTACCAATATGTCATCCACATAAACTTGCATGTTCTTACCGATTTGATTCTGAAAAACAGTGTCCATCATCCTCTGGTAGGTAGCCCCTGCATTTTTCAAACCGAAAGGCATGCTCGTGTACCCAAAAGTTCCATCGCAGACCCCAAAGGCGCATTTGGGCACGTCTACTGGGTTCATTTTAATTTGATAATAACCTTGGTATGTGTCCATCATATACAAAAGCTGGAAACTCGAGGTAGAATCTACGAGCTGATCAATTCTAGGAAAGGGATTGTGATCTTTGGGACAAGCCTTTTTCAGATCCCTGAAATCATTGCACATCCTCCATTTTCCATTACTCTTCTTGACCATCACCGCATTATATAGCCAAATAGGGAATTGCACCGCCCTAAGGTGTCCAACATCAAGCAATTTTTTGACCTCTTCAAATAGTGTAGTGATATGTCCGTGCTTATCCCCGTCAGATCTGAAGATTTGAATGCAAACACATCTGCATTCCTTCTAATGCAGTCTATTACTACCTTGGCCTCCATGTCAAACTCATTGTGTGGGGGTAGAGCTCGACGGTCATAAGCTCATCTACGGGGATTATCTGTTGGGATGAAGCTTCCTCTACATCTCCTTCTTTCCTCTTTCTCTTTTCTTCACGGCCCTCGGACCTCTGGCATACCTCCTGAGGTGGCAACATTTTCTCTTCGCTTCACCCTCTTTTACAGATTGTAAATAATACTTCTGAGACATGTCCTGGCAACCCATCACCTTCCCGACCATGTCACCAACAGGGAACTCCATCTTCATGTACTAAGTCAAGACTACTGCTTGGATAGCATTGGGAGCCGGATGACCAACAATAGCGTTGTATGCGGATGGGGTATCCATAATAAGGAAACGAACGAGTTTGGCTATTCTCACCCTTTTTTCTCCCAGTGAAAAAATTAACGTCACTGAGCCCAAAGGCATCACAATTTCTTCGGTGCAACCGTGCAGAGCCGTGGCTACGGGTCTGAGACTTGCCTCTGAATGAAATTACTTAAAATAATCCAAAAATATAACATTGATCATGCTTCCGGTATCTACAAATACCCTATTCACATCCTAATTCTCAATGTTGGCCATGTTGACTAGCGCGTCATCATTGGGTCGGATCAACGGTCGGGCATCCTCTGTCCCGAACGAGATATTCGAACAAACTAGTTCATGTTGAATCTTCATTACCTCATCTTTCTCCATCAATCATCCACCTCTAACGTAGGACTTTCGCGCTCTGTTCAAATCACCTGATGTGGGACCCCCGTATGTCATATTAATGGTAACTTTGCATGGGGGATTCTGCTATGGTAAGAGTGGTGGCTGCTCGGGAGCTCTTTCCTTGTTATCATCCCTTTGCCTCTTAAACCCCTCGTCAGTCTCTCTTCTTACATATTCCAAATGATGACCCTCCTTGATCAATTTCTCGATTGTTGCTTTAAGGTTGCGGCGATCATTAGTCGTATGACTGTAATCATTATGGAACTTGTAGAACTTATCGGATTCTAGATGCGTAGGAGGATCCTTTGATTTGGGAGGAAAGAAAACACCCAGCTTCGTTACGACTACCTCCAGGAGCTCTGCAGGCTCTCTTGTTAAAGGAGTATAAGTCCATGACCTTTCAAAGGGTCTGCATGAGTCAGGACTAAATTTTCTTTCATCTTCAAATTTCCTCCTTTCTTCCAGGGTCCAGGACCCCTCCTCTAATCTTTTATCCTTTTTAGGGTTCACATGCTCTGATTTACGGAAATTGTGTGCATCTTCCAAATGTATATACTTTTCGGTTTGCAAAAGTAGGTCCTCGAAACCATGAGGCGGTTTTTTCACCAACGAATCGAAAAACGAACCGCTCCTCATTCCCTCCAGGAATGTGTGTACCTTGATGGACGGGTCCACATCGGGGATGTCCAGAACTGCTAGGTTCAACCTAGTTAAATATTCTCTCAAGGACTCTTGTTGCTGCTGTTTGATAGTCGTCAAATGCAGAGAGCTTCTGGTAGTTCTTCTGGAATTAAAAGATGGAATTAGCAGGTAATTTCTTAAACCACTGTTGAGCCGAGCCAGCCAATGTAGTTAGGAAGACTCTACATTTTACAAATTCGGAGTACTAGTGCAACAGAGCTATATTTCGAACCTCATCAAATGTTCCTCCAAGTCACTATTCCCCTTATACAATAGGTCTTAAGTTGTTTGGAAGAGGATCCATCTTGATTTCTTCAGAGAATGGACTGTCATTCCTGAATAGAGGCATATTCCTAACTTTTTTCCTCATCAATTTAATCGGATTTTGGGAAGCATAACGTGTATGATGCGTATTATGCTCAACATGCTCTTCGGTAGCATTGGCCCGTTCCCATTTAAGTTCCTCAATCTCTTTCAACAATTTATCTCGTTCCTCAGCCAGGGTCTGAATTGTTCCCTCGGTGGCAGCAACATCGGTTGCAGGCTTGTACGTTGCATCACAACTCTCTTCCGTTTTGGGAAATTTTTCTTGGTTGACCCTATGATTAACCCTCTCAGTTCGTGGTGGCACTAAATGACTATCGGGGGTATTTGGCACAATTCCAGCTTGAATTAAGGTCTGTTTAACCAGGGCGGCAACATGGGCTGCCAAAGCCTCTACATTTCACCTTGTCTAGCATTAGTTTCCAAATTGTCATCTTGACAGTGTTTTTCAAATGGACCCGCCATTCTTTCCTTAAGGCCTGTTAGAAGGCAATTTGAAATACGTCAGCAATCTCTTAAAAAGCTCACCTCAAAAAGGTTTTAAGTTTACACAACTCTCTGGAATAAATCACAAAAATCCTTTTACTGGAGCTTTGCAACACACGCCTGGGGTTTCCAGGACTTCCGCCTAATTATGATTAGGTCTTACATGGTCTAACTCAATCAACGTTGAAGCGCAGAGCTAACATAACCTTCGACATACACTATTATAAGTAACAAAAAAACGCCACGAGAACTCTGAGCGATAAGAAACAAAACCAAATGCATTTTTAACTTTACGGGCTTCACCGCCATAGTGTTAAAGATATTTTAGCTTTGTCGCCATAGTTTTAAAGAGATTTTGGCTTCATCGCCATGATTTGAAAGAATTTTGACTTCATCGCCATGGTTTAAAAGAGATTTGGCTTCATCGCCATGATCCCTCATGACTTCAACGTTCGATTTTCACGACCCGACTTCATCGCCATTATTAATGAGGATTTAGCTTTCTCGCCATGATTCTTACGACTTCAGTGTCAAGAGTTTAAGATCTGACTTCATCGTCGTGATATGTTTATTCTTTGGCTTCATCGTCGTGATATGACTATTCCTTGGCTTCATCACCGTGATATCACACAAATTTTCAAAGCTTAACTCTCACGATTTAAACCAAAGGAACAAGACATCGAGAAGAAGGAATTCACCTCCTCTTCTCGGTCAAGTTTTTTCACAGACGGTACCAGTTGTTGGATTATAAATTAATCTAAAACAAATAATAAAAGAAAGAGTATGAAAGCTCCAAGAAATTTGGAGATCATACCTCAAATATTGTGATGAAAAACAATCGCAAGCAGCTGGATGGGGTATATATAGTGTAAGATATAAGGATAGAATAGTCACATTACCTTGATAACTACCTTTTATTCATAGTACATGTTGTTGAAATCATCTCCAATAGAATAATACCATGCGTATGAGTTGTGAACGAGTGTCTAGAATATAACATACCTCAAGAATGAAAATGGATGGGGTATATATAGTGTAAGATATAAGGATAGAATAGTAACATTACCTTGATAACTACCTTTGGTTCATAGCACATGTTGTTTAAATAATCTCCAATAGAATAATACCATGCCAGCAAGGGACCACCTGATTGTTGAAGTCCCTTTCGTCCGCATGGCAAGTTTGAATGGTACAAGAGGGAGAAAATCTGACATGTGTCAGCCTTTGCCACTTCATGCAATCTGCACTCCATCAGACCCGCAGACCTAAACCGAATATGGGCTCGCTAGTCGAGTCTGAGCTTATCCAACTAGTTAAAAACCAAATACGAGATAGCCGTGCTCTGCTCCTTAAAGTCTATTAGCTCTAGCTAGAGGAGACAATCATTTTACAAATGACTTCTGCCATAGCAAACCTCCAGCTTATTTATTTATCCTTATTTTAGCTAGTAGAGCTTTACGCAAATTCCTTCTTTTATTACTCTTAATCTTTAAATAGCTTAAATAACTTATAAGATAAGTTATGCTAATATTCATCCATATCACAAATCTAAAAATCAATTTGGCAAAGTAACTGATCTTATGATCATAAACTCAAAATCTTAAGGGACCTTAGTCGTTTAATTGACCAAAAATACGAAGAAAATTACAGTTATCGGAGCGATGGCGGCGGTGACTCGACGACGGCTGTGCCACTTTTGTCAAGATCCATGCCTACCTTCGACCATACCCTGACGTACCTTGACTTCGATCGATTATCAATTCACGAACCCGCAGAACCTCGATACTCGATAATGGTAGGAAAAAGAGGAAAAGAAGATGGAAGAAGAAGCAGCAGAGAATAGTTCTTCTGCTGAGGAAATAAGCGATTTATGCTCATGGTCGATCATCCATATTTATAGGTAAATTTCTGATTTTTTTTTAATATTATAATTATTATATTATTATTATTGTTTTACCTTTAAAAACCGTAACTTCTGCATACGATCTCTTTTTCTAGCAAACTCAACGTCAATATTTTCCTTTATCAATACTCTACACAATGATTATAATATTGATATATTTTTGGTCATACATGAAAAAACTAACTTTTTTAATGACGTGCTTAAATTTTAAAAATTCATAGCAGTTACATACGAACTCCTTTTGGGAAAACGTAGTGCCAATATTTTTCTTTTGAAAAATCCTACAAAATGAGTATAATATTGACATGCTTTTGACTTATGCATGAAAATATGACTTTTTAAAGAAACGCTTAAAAAATTTCGCAGGGTGCCAAATTCATATGGTAGGTCCTAAGAGGGTATAGTCTCTTCTTAAAATTCTTAATTGGTCATAGTAAAATATCTAAATTGTATTAGAAAAATTCGGGGTATCACAAAAGTAGTGTGTTTATGGATCTGTGGAAAGGCTTAAAGCGAGACTTGTGGTCAAGGGTTTCAACAAATAGCTGGAGTGGATTTTATGGAAAGCTTTAGTCCTGTAGTGAAGCATGTTACAATATGGTTTGTTTCTCCTTTGCAGTAACTGATCAATGGGATGTGAAATATGTGGATATTAATAATGCAATTTTCTACACGGTCTTCTTACTAAGCCTGTGTTTATGAAACAACCTGATGGTTTTCAGAATGTTGATCGTTCATCTCATATTTGCAGATTAAAGAAATCACTATGTGGACTTAAACAAGCTTCAAGAGCATAGTATGATCAGTTGTAGGGATAAGTAAGTCGTGGCTTCTGTTTTTGTACTTCTGACCATTCTTTGTTCTACAACAGGCAAAAAGGAAAACGGATCCTTGTTGTAGTCTATGTGGATGACATACTTAGCACTGGTGAAGATAAAATATGGGTTGACTATCTCATTTCCAACTTATCTACTGAATTTTTGTTAACATATTTTGAAAATGTAAACTATTTTCAGGAAATTCATGTTGCTCAGTCAAATAATTGTTCTACTCTTCATCAAGAGAAGTATATGATGGAGCTCTTGCATAAAACAAATCTCCTGGACAGTAAAGTTGTGCATTCTCCTTATGATGATGTAGTTAAATTATATCTTCAAGATAGTGATGCTTTTCATATTAATTCTACTCTTTATAGAAGTGTTATTGGTGTTTTGCAATACTTATTCATCACAAGGTCGGACATATCTTTTATGGTGAATAAGCTAGCAAATTTTCTCATCAACCTACTAATCTTCATTGGGAAACATGCAAGTGATTGTTTCGCTATCTGAAAGGAACTAAATCTTTAAATCTGAAATATACACCTTCTTATGTTCAACTTAATGCTTATACGGTTAAAGCTAATTGGGCAGGGTCTATAGATGATAGGAAATCAACATGTGGTATTGTCATGGAGTTTTAAAAAGCATAGTGTGTGTAGCTTTTTTTAATACTCCTATAATTAATCATATTAAATATGTATTTTATATATCTTATATCAAATTAAAGATCTTGTTGCAATCTTTAATTTAAGATATATATTTTATATATATTTTTGAACAAAATAAAATAATTTTGAGGAATAATATAAATATATAAAAGAGAAAAATTGAGTAGTAATTTTGCTAAACTTTATTTGCTAAAATATCTCGTGAAAATATATAGTTTACACACAATTATTCCATATCCTCCATATTGGTCACTCTATGTACACACATGCACACCACTACCAACATTGTTATACATGTTCTTCTTTCGCCTCGTTTTCTGAGCAGAAATGTTGCTTCCTTCACCTTCCCCTTCAGCCTAATACTTCTCTTATTCTTATCTTTGAAGATCACCCTTATCGTTGCCTCTTCATCTGCAAATCGAAACCACCGCCAGCCTCATTTATTCTTCTACTCCTTTCGCATCAAACGAGCAACCACATAAACTGTCAGGGTTGTCATTAACGATAGTTTCTCTGACGTCCGCAGTGCCACTTTGAGCAAGTGCTTTGGCAACATGTTGAACAACCATCAACTATCTTGTATTTTAAATCCTAGATCCGCCACTGCTTGTATGCATGTTATTATTATCGTGATTATCTTGTATTTTTTCCGAGTAGTGTGAATTTATTGTGTTCAAATCACAATTTTTTATCATATTGCAAGTTTGTGAGTTCCATTGTGTGATTTGAGAGAACGCGACTAAGAAATGTCGGATGAATCATGAAGTGATGTCAAGTGCTCACGCAAGATCAAGTCAGCGGTCTATTACAACTCAGAGACCGCTGACACTAGCCAAGATGAAGAATCACTGAGAACTGAGGTCCATTGCTGAACTTAGCGAGCCAGCAAAGTGGCAACAAGTTAGCAACCGTTGACTTGTCCTTTCATATTTACATACGGGAGTTCTTTTTTTGGAAAATTTCATCCCTCCTCAGGCGAGCTCAACATGGAGAAACACCAACCTAATTTAATTTGTTTTTCTTTCATTTTTTCAATTTGCATTCCGTCTTTTTAGCCACTATAACACATTTTGTTAGAATTACTTTGATCAGAGATTTTTTTGTACTTTGATATTCAATTTGCTTCCTATAATTTCAAATTTGATCTCATTAAAATCTCCAATGTTGTGTTTGTTTTTCAGTTTATGCAATTAGTATATTAGATTATTCTTCATATCATGTTGTGTTTAATTCTCCTTGATTTTAATTCATGCTTTGCTCAATTATGTTTGATTTCAATTCAAGTAATTGGGGTTTATATGTTTGATTTCAATTCAAATAATTGGGGTTTATAATTAGTTTGCACTTTACCTCTTTTGTTAATTGTTCTAGCTAGTTATCGTAGAATTAACAAATTCAAATCTCAATTTGTTTAGAGTGTTAGGGTATTTTTTTCTTTGTTGTGATACAACATCATGTTTGCTATGTTTATCATTCCTTGTGAACCACCTTAGGTTTGTCTTGCTATTCCTAAAATGATCTCGTTTATTACGAGCAATTTAGGTATTTTAGGTCGAAACAAATATTTATTTTTAACCGGTTCTCTTTAAACTTAAGTGAGGTCACAAAAATAGAGTAAATGTATAAAACTTTATTTTTGATCAAAAGGTAACTATATATATATATATATATAAGTGTAAAATATCAATAAGCAAATAAAATAAAAACTCCCACTAAATAATTATATCATCAAATAATACAACATAAAGTGAAAGATTTTTTGTCAAACTAGACCACTTTTAGTGGAACAGAAGAATACATTTATTTAAAAAGTTTTTCTCTCCTTACATGTTTTGAAATAAAATCATTTACAACATTTTCTTCATACATTTTCTCCAAAATATCGCATTCAAATCGTCATTAAAACAAGTCCATTTAGTCTATAATCCCCTTTCTCCATAAACAATATCATTTGATTATGTTTCAATGTATATATTATACATATATATATATACATACGAACTATATTTTCCGGGGGGCGAAAATCGGAGGCCCTGTGCGGTCTCCCACCTCGCACAGCTTGAGAACTACCCCTGGTCGCAAACCTTTAGTGAATGAATCCGTTGTCATGGAGTTTGTCACAATATGCTCTATAGATATTTGTTTACTTAAAACATTTTATTTCACAACTAGGAACTTTATGTCAATATGTTTCGACTTACAAGAGCTCCTATTATTGGAATACAACACCATTGAGTTATTGTCACAAAATAACTTGAGCGGTTTTTCCACATTCTCCAAAATGCGCATGCCCGTGATAAAATTCTACAACCATATTCTACGATTAGATCCCTCAAAGCATGCTACAATCTCCAGTTTCATAGTGAAAGAAGCTACCATTGGAACCCTTTAGTATTAATTTTGATGATGTTTATCGAAACACACTTAAATTTGCTAAGTATTTATTTTACTAATTAATGCACAGATTGTTGTAGACGATCTACTTGAATTATAATTGATCTTCAATGTAAAGGTAAATGTTTATTTAACAATATGTCTTATAGGTATCAATTTAGTCTAGGACTAGTTTATTTTTATAAATGTTATATAGAGATATCAACTTTGTAAGTGATATATTAAGTTTACAATTTGTATCATAAGATCATTTGTACCTTAGTATAGTTTGCTTCATCTCAAAGCAAGGAAGTACAAATCAAAATTACGATATGTACAACACAGACCATTCAACGTCATGTACTAATGCAAGGTGGCTATTTAGATCTAAATAGATCAACAGTCTAGTCTGAAGTACCACATCTGCATTCGTGCTCATATTCTGTTTATGAAAACTATAATTTGAAAATAAAGAGATGCTAGCATTTATGGCAACCTAGGAAGCATTAATGACGATGGACTACAAGTGTGCAAAGTTAATATTTTCATTTAATGGTGCTTAGAGGTGCCCAAAAGAATCGGGAACCGTGAACAAAACTAGAATCCTGAAAATTTGTTGAGGACTGGAACCGTGTAACTTGGTTCCGGGTTTGTTTATGCTTCCATTTTCCAAAACTGACGGTTCCCAATTTGAACCGTGGAATCATCCAATTTTTTATTATAAATATATATATTGTTTTGAACCACCAAAATTATAAATAAAATGTTAAATATTTAGTTTAAAATTGTAAAAAAATAACGTAAAATATATGTTTATTTTTCTTTTTTGCAAATTATTTATTAATTATATTTTATTATTTAGTAGAAGTCATATTTTAATGTTTTATATTTTCTATGCTCTGTAAAATTTTTATAAGTTGTGAATTATAAGTTTAATTTATACAAATGTTATATGTAAAATGTTCTCTCTCATTTAGTTTTTACCTAATTCAACAACATTTTATAAAAAATTATATATAATAATAATTCAATATTTTAAATTGTTAATAACATAGCATTAAAAATTATAACTAACTCCAATAAATTAATTATATAATGAAAAATTTAACACTCCAAAAGCAAGAGATATCTCTATTATTAAAATTTAAAAAAAAAGGTTCGAAATGTGGAATCGCGAAACCGGCGGTTCCAAAATCGAACCAAGAACCGTTGAACCGAACCGAAATCGTAACCATTTAACATCTTTCGCAGTTCGATTCTGGTTCGATTCAGTTCTAACTGAGAATCGATTGTGAATACCTCTAATAGTGTCCAACGACTAGTATTCAAAAGTCGCGCCAATAAATACTCTTAGCCAAGATTCTAGAAAGCTTACGAAAAATTTACAAACTAGAACTCTGCAGAAATCTCTACATTCAATATTCCACGAACAAAGTGATTGAAATCTTCAAGAATTTTCCAAGCTCTTCACTAGAGAGATTTCTAAATTTGGAATCATCATTCTAAGCCTCAACCATTCTAATCCTGAAACTTATAAATCATAGAACTATACCTTATCTATGAGACATACTATAAAATTAGTTCTAGTTCTTCCTCATAGCTTAGTTTATTAAGTTCCGAGTGTGAAGAAATATTCTCTAGTTTACTTTGTAAGTTGTATAGGTCATGTCCCATTAATTTGTGCACAAGATATGTTCCAAAACAACATGCCGAGGAACAGGTTGATGAGATGACATGTCCAAGACTAGGTCTCACAATACCAGATTGACCTACCTATACTAGCTTACTTAGTTGATCTGTTCAAACGAGGTGGATGGTGTTAGGCATTACGACATTGAGTCGTCGAACTAATTGGACATACTATATTTGATTACATCGACTATTTATACATTCTCATTAACGCAATCCTCCACGCTGATGACTAATTATATACTACACGCATGATTGCATTATATTTCTTATTCCCTCTGTCCCATTAGATTAGACACACTTTAACCAAAACTGTGAGAGTTTTTTTGGTCAAAATGTGTCTAATCTAATGGAACGGAGGGAGTATTATTTATTAATTATTTCATTATCATCTGTTTATTCGTGTTCATCCCATTACAAACGTAAGCATCAAATACTCTTTATTGGACATATCATCGGTGCTCATGAAAGGCTCTGAAGTGTGTTATTCATGACAGATTGTTCGTACTCTCATAATCAGACGTACATGATGTTATTTTGTAATTGTGTAATTTTACCCCACGTAGTTCCCAAACTTAAAATACCCTAAATTTCTAATTCTGATCTCAACCCGAAACATGACTTTCGTATATTAGAACATTCAAACTTGATTGGGATTTCAGATATTTCGAATTTTACCCAAAATTCGAAAATCGGATAGACACCCAAGACTTTGTCTTTTTTCCACATGAAAATTCCCCAGATTAATCTCTTAATAGCCCTAATTTCAAATATCTCAACCTTTTCTCTAGGGGTGAAAATTGGGATGGCACCGGGAGTCCCCGGTGCCCAAAAATAGTTAATTTTTTGTTGCGGTTCCTTTTAGGATTTCGGGACTTCCAGTCCAAAAATTGAGAAATTTCAAGTCTCGGTACCAATCCCGGTTCCAAAAAAAAAAATCCTGATTGGTCCCAATGTTCTGAATGGACCAAAATTTTCCGAACGACACCAAATTTTCCGAATTTTAGAATTAATTTCAGGACATTGAAATTCAAGACTCTGAGCCTTGATCAGGATTTGTTATTCTCGAGTCGCGAAATTTTTTAATTTTCCAATCCCCTTCCGGATCCGGCAGAAATTCTCACCCCTACTCTTCTCCTTTCTTCCTTGTATTTTCGCTTATCCATCTTTTTAACTTTGGGTGAAAATTAATAATACCCAATTCCCAAAACATCAATTAAGAAAATACCCACTTCTTCAATGTCCATTAACAAAATACCCACTTTTTCCAATTTCTATGCACTAACGTCACTTTCTTTTCTCTCTCTTCCTCCTTTTGACCAAAAATACTACTTTTTATTAGTGATATCAC
>JAPKLX010000024.1:1058959-1113191 GCA_026898415.1 Leonotis leonurus | reverse complement strand
GTTATACCCATCGTTACTACAGTTAGTGAGGGTGGGTCGTGACATTAAACCCTAAATATATCATTGAAATCAAAAAAATTCAAACTATCTATATGCGTCAATACCGCCCGTAAATACCGCGTGGAACGCATCTACCGCCCGTAAATCGAACAAATATCGTCCCTAATTAAACCCTAAATATATCATTGATTAATTTGCTAATCGGTTGTTATTAATGATTAAATTGCTAATTAGTTGTTATTATTAATTAATTTGTTAAATGGTTGTTATTATTAATTAATTTTGCTAATTAGTTGTTATTATTGATTAATTTGTTAATTAGTTGATGTTATTGATTAATTTTGTTAATTAGTTGTTATTATTGATTATTTTTGCTATTAGTTGTTATTACTGATTAATTTTGCTTATTAGTTGTTATTATTAATTAATTTAAGTAAATTGAGAGACAAAATAATATAAATTGAGAGAGAGAAATAAGTGACGTATGAAGATGGAGAAAATGAAAAAGTGGGTATTTTTATATATAGTTTAATGAATG
Organism: Leonotis leonurus; assembly: GCA_026898415.1. Classification (NCBI taxonomy): domain Eukaryota; kingdom Viridiplantae; phylum Streptophyta; class Magnoliopsida; order Lamiales; family Lamiaceae; genus Leonotis; species Leonotis leonurus. The sequence goes on along the minus strand of JAPKLX010000024.1, from coordinate 1,112,653 downwards.
GGTATTTTCTTTATCAACATTTCAAGAAGTGGGTATAATTCATAATTAACACTTTAACTTTTTTCACTGCATGACTTGGACAGACTTGCTGAGTCTTTAAAAATCCGAACGAGTCAAAATCTGTAATTACTTTTAAGTGAGAATTCATAAAATTACCCCTTTTGAGAAAATACATGTAGGTTTTACCCTTTTCTTTAACCTTCATGTTAAAACTACCCATATTCTTCCATTATTCATAAAACTCACAAAAATTATAAATAATCCGAAAATCATAAATAATCTCATATTAATAATCTTGAATATGATCTTAACACTATAATGTATGGACCGCTGGTAAAACCCCTATGGACCGCTCGTCGGTTTTATATGAATAGTGGGCGGTTCAATAGTGGGTGGTCCAAGGAATTTTTTTTTTTTTTTTTTTATAGCATAAAATCATATAAGATTATCAATGATTTGGTATCATCCTTCTCAATTGTACTTGTAATTTCCATCTAACCGTATATCAGCCCATCATACTTCCGCACAAATAAATTCAATATTAATACCAACTTTCGTACCTTCTTTGACTGATAAGCTGTCGGGTCGTATCCACCGGAAGTTTTAGGGACCACGTCCAACCACCAGGAGCACCTTATGGTTTCCAGTCGCAGATTCCTTCAACAGCTCACAGCACAGCCCTCGTTCGTTTCCTACCCGGGGCGTATAAGTATTTGGTTGGTAAAAATAAAGAAAATATAAATCTAGAAGATGATGAACAAAAGCCCAAATCTTATTAAGGAATTATAAATATATATTACATACTAATTTAATCTCCTTTAGGGAGGAGACTAACTTGTTTAGCTACCTATGGTAGCAGAAACTACTATCATAAACTGGAAAAAGAAATATTACAAAGTTTATTGTGGAGAAAGCTTAGGAGAATTTTCAATGCCTTCACTCTTCTCCAATGTCTTTTTTATATAGGAGTCTTTATGTCTCCTCCCTTGCTGCATTATTGCATTGGATACCTTATCCTTTGTTCCCATGTGACACTGGGTCCAGATAAGGTAGACAGCTTGTAGTGGTTGGACCCCCTCTTTGAATTATTTTCCAAAGTTGGTTGTCTGGTTCTATTATAGTTCCACCGACGATTCTTTTATGGTGGAACGTCTTTTCTTCCACCCACCATTGTCGTTTTCTTTTTGGTGGGTGCTGCTTTTTCAGATGCTCTCTTTTACCGAAAGCATCTTCTTCTTTATCATCACATGGCCACTTTATTTTTGTCGGCCATCTGTCTTTTTTGGAGGGCCTCTTGGAGCTCGTCCCTTCTGAGAAGTTTTCTTCTCTTCATACTCGTTGGCTCGGAACTTCTTCTTATCTGGTTTAGGTAAGAAGCCCTTTCCGAATTCAGGTTCACGTTGGGCTGGACAATCCGAACATATCTTGGACTCCCAATGGCCAAAATGAGCCATGTTGCAAAATTTTCGATGAGTCTCTTTACTCATCGCTATCCTGTTTTCCCACAGAAGAGTTCTTTTTCGCTCAAAAGCCTCTTCTGCGAACTTGGTTGTTTTTCCTGTCATGGTGTTTAACAGGAATGATCCATTCGAAGAATTCTGAAAGAACTTGAATGGAAACTTGACCTTATCCATCTCTGTGAGACAGACCCATAATCCCCATGCTCGCCTCGTTGTGATTTGATCATCTGATATTAAGGCGATCATTGGAATCTCATTAGCTGGTGCCTTGATTTGATTGAAGGCATCCATTCGGGGTCTTCGTAGCCTTATGTAATGAAAGGCTTCGTGGTTCCCCTTTCCGGCAGGTTCTGGGGCTGCACTTATGAAATACAGCTCCAATGTATCACCTCGGCAAAGTTGTTCGTTGTTTGCCCAGGTATCATAAACCGCTTCCTGGATCCATCGAGGTCGACCCTTGATCTCTGGAAACGATGGGGACATAGTATAAACTGAGGCAAGTGCCCCAAATTCATACCACTGCTTGACTTCTTGGGGCTTTGATCCAGGCAGCATCCATACCCTTGGATATTTCCCCGAGCTATCAATCCTGGTATTACTAGGATTAATACCTGCTCTTGTGAGTAATTTCTCCCAGCTTGCTTGATAAGCCTGTTCAGCAGAAGAGAAAATAATCAAATTAGTATTAGGCTCAGATTTGCCTATCATTGGCCTGAGACTAATCTCTCCCTCTTTTTCCCCAGAGGTGGAGGGTTGACATGATGGTTTAGGCGATGAAGCCCTGGCATCATCTTTTTCTTGGGCCAGTGGTTCAGACTCCACTGACTTAGAACTTGCTAGAGGGGTATTTGAATCCCCATCTACCGGTTTAGGTGCCGGAACACGAAACTCTGCTATCTCCAGAGGTCTTCTGGAAGCCCGCAGGATTGGCTTTTCCAACGCCGACCCTAACTGAGTATAGGTCAGCAGACTGGCTCGTATCCTACTAGAGACTTTCGTCTCATCAGTAGCTTGCATTTTCCCCATCTGTTTAGCATGGAGAATGCACTCTTCCCACTCTTCCCAAAGCATTTCCAAATTTTCTCGGAGATGCCTCTGGGCTAGGATGATGGAACTGATCTCAGCTGGCTCCATCTCTCGTCAAAAAATCTGCAAGAATATTTTCATGAGATTTTATTACAACAATATCATAAACATAATATTGACATAAAGCTTGCCATCTAAGTAATCTAGCCTTTTCAGGCTTTGATTCTATCTTATTTTTTAGGAAAGCTTTTACTTGTGTATTATCAACTTTTAAAGTAAATTTCTTTGCTAATAAAAATAAAGGCCATTTCTTAAAGGCCTTCACTACTGCAAAGAATTCCTTCTAGTTGATATGCCATCTGATGGCCTCGGTTTCTGCAAACAAACCGCTACAATATCTGCACGGTTCCTCCCCATGTGGAGTGATTTTTATTAGGACCGCTGCCCACCAATAATCACTCGCATCTGTATAGAGGACCAAATCATCCTCATCCTGTGGAATCGAAAGCTTAGGGAGATTTTTACATTCTTCCTTTAGCTTTTTCATCCCCTGTCGATGTTCTTCCGTCCATATAAACGGAACATCTTTCTTTAGCAGATTACTAAAGACCTTCCTGTGTTTCGCAAGATCTTTAATAAACATCCCGGCGAAATTAACCACTCCCAGAAAACTCTGAAGTTGTTTCTTCTCTTTCAATATTTCTGGAAAATCCTGGACCTTTTGCACAATATGATCCTGCAACGTTATTCCAGACTCATCGATCTCTATTCCCAAAAATTCCATTTTTTGGGTAGCAATTACTGCTTTCTTTTCAGACAGCACTAATCCTTCTTTGTAGCAAGCATCTGCGAATAATTCCAGATGTTTAATATGTTCATCCATATCTTTTGATGTTATTAGTATATCATCAATATAGACAAACATAAAAGAAAAATAATCTTTAAAAAGATTATCCATCTTCCTCTGAAAAATCTGGGGAGCATTAGCTAACCCCATTGGCATTACGTTCCAAACGAAATGCCCCTGTGGTGTCGAGAAAGCTGTCAGTTTCTTGCTTTCTTCATCCATGCGAATCTGGTAGAAACCTGACTTGCAATCAAACTTTGAGAAGACCTTAGCATTACGTATGCAGTTAATGAGGTGATCTCTACTCGGAATAAAATATCCATCAAACTCTAGAATATCATTAATCCCTTTATAATTAATGACGAGTCTAGGTTTACCTCTCTTGATCTCACCATGATTCCTTACCAGAAACCTTGGGCTACTATAAGGCGAATTCGCTGGCTCGATCAACTTCATATCAAGATGTTCCTTGATAATAATTCTCATGTCCTTCTGATCAATCAAGTTCATAAGGATTGGTCTGAACCTTACAAACTCGTGCACCTTCTCCGGTTTCACCTTTAAAGTTGCCTTGAGTTGGTTCTTGTCCCACCAAGCCAAAGGATTCTCATTGTAACATCTTGAGATCTTCCTTTTGACATCTGCAAGGGACACCTGCATTTCAACCTTAATTTCTTTGTTAGAAATCAAAGCTGCCTTAAGGATATGTATTTCCTCATCTTGAAGATCATTCTCCCGGATGCAGCTAAGTACTGCTTCACTGAACCTCCTTTGATCTTTCATCTTTGGTTGACGAAGTTTGCCTTCATCATTCATATCACCACGCTTGCTGCGAAAAGCGACAGGTATCTGGCGATTGAATGCTTTCCTCAGTCTCTGAACAATGATTTTATGATCACAATTCGTTGTGAACACTAATCTTCTTCGCTCATTGTCCTGCGTGTATCTTTTGAACATCTGTAGGAAGTTATTTCCTAGCAAAATATCCGCGCCTGTATCATGGAAATATAATGGCGGAGTTTTAACCTTATACCAAGGTGTTTGACCTGCTCCCCCAATGAGTATTTCCACTTCTTTTACTCCTTTAGATAAGAGTAAAGTTCTTTTGGAGAAATCTCTGCCAGCAATTTGAGGTAAGATATCCTCAATATCTGCTGGAAAAATCCCTCTTCTTGCTGTGCATATTCCTGCACCTGAATCAATATAGGCCGAGAAGTATTCTGCCTTATATTTTTCATATAATCACTCCTACTGGAATGTATATCGAGAATGGACTAGTCATACGATTAGGATTTGTCTTTCCTCTATCGTAATCATCATTCCCTGGTCCGTCTGTTTCCAGGGCTTGAATCTTTCCAAAAAATCCCGCCCTAGAATGAGAACATCTTCTCGTCCTGCTCTGCCTTTAACCTCTACCATAAAACCCCCTAGGTCAAGGGTTCCATTGTAATGGTTAACCTCTGGCTGCTGGAGATAATACAAGACACTACATGGAAAGTTATTTTCCCATCTTGTATTATCAAATCTGGTTGTCATCCCTCTCCATCCCTCTGGACATTTCAGATTGACTGAAACTTGAGCTTTCCCTGGGAATTGGGGTTGACCTTCTTGGATAGTTTTCCTCCCAAAAGGTTGAGATATAATTCTATCTCCTTGAAAGGATAATCTTCCTGAGCTTATCTTAAAACTTTGATCATGTCTTATGACAGGCCTTTCTTGAATTCGAATGTTGACTTCCCTCTTTTGTGGAATCTCCATTCTGTCGGGACCAATTGCTGTAGTCACCTTCTTGAAGATATCAGGTATTTCGATAAATGGCTTTCCCAAGAATAACTCCGTATGGTGGGAGTTGGAAAGTGCATACGAAATCTGATATGTTATAGAATAAGGTGTATTACCCTCATCCAATAACTCCTTCCTCTTGAAGTCCTGATAAAGAGTCAGAGCTTTACTGAAACCCGAGTCGTTGAGATTGTAAGCAATCTTGGGATAAACAATTCCCACGACTTGGCCAGCACAAAGATTACCGGCAATAGTCCCCATCACCGAATCTTGTAGGTTTCTGATCCTCCTATCACATATGGCTATGTCAATTGGAGCATCAATTCCTGTGAACATTGTAGATTTGAGCACCAGTTGTATTGCCCCTATATGAATCCATCTCATCTTTTCGGCAATCTCTGGTTTAAGTTTCTCCAAATCCTCACGGATGTCGCTTGCTAGAATCAATTGCATCTCCACTTGATTCCCAGTAAACTCGATCGGAAGTGACATCTCTCGTCTAGTGATTCCGTAGACGATATGATGTTTCCTTCTTCCTAGACTGAAATTCCTTAGTACTTCGTCTAGGTTGCTGGCATTAAAACCTTGATACTTCTGAACATTCAAGGTTTTCTTCATGATTTTCTCGATCAGGTTTGGCGAGATCATAGTTCGACTAGAAAATCCAGTCCGATCTTCCCTCTCCTGATGACAAGACTCAGCTTCAGTCGGAAGATTCTGTAGATCCATCAGAATCCTCATCCTTACTAAGAATCTCTTCTTGCTCATATATACTCTCATCTGAGGGTATATCTTCAAATTGGTACACTTGTACCAAATCTTGGTAATATATGGCATCTTCGATGTCTGGAGTAGACTCGAACCTTCGCATGCCTCTTTGCTCGTTATCTGGGCAATTTGTTGAAATATGCCCTCTTGCCCCGCACGTCCAGCAGTTACAATCTTTAAAACTTTCATTGGCTCTAGTTTGAGCCCTTCTAAAAGTTTTCTTTGCTGGAGTCCTGGAACTGGATCCTTGGAACGAACCCCTGCTTCTGGCTGGTCCGCTTCTTTGTCCAGTTTTGTATGATCTAGCCTTCTGTCTAGACCACATCGTCCTTGGCTTCCAAGATCTTCCTCTTGGATTTCTTTCTTTGGAATATGGTTGGTACCTATTCTTTCGTCTTTTGGTTATTGATGGCTCGCCTCCAATAACCACTGGAAGATCATTATCTTCACAGTTTAGATGAGCTGCTTTGTTGATTCTTCGCAGCTTCTTTAGATTTTTCTGAGCGGTGGCCTGTTGACACCACTCTGAAAGCTTTTGATGTACATAAGACATCCTTTTGGCAATGCTGTCGCTGCCTTTGGGGATGTAATCCCTTATCATCATCTCCTTCCATGGGCTTGGAAATTTTAGGAAGAAAATTTCCTTAGCGATCGCCTCATCAGCTTTTGACTGATGCTGGTAGATAGTAAAGAGCTGAAGAAATCTATTGAGCGCCTTTGGATCCAAGACTGTAAGTCTTAGATTATACAACGCCAATAGATATTTTCTTCTTTTCTCTCTATCGAATCCCTCATAATATCCTTCTCTGATGAAATGGTCTTTGAAGAGGATACTCATTCTTCGGATAATCTCCGAGTAGGATTCCGCTTCGAAGCAGTGATTTTTTACTTCGAGATAGAATCCTTCCCAGGCGATTTTGACCACGCCTGCGAGACTAGTTTCAAGAATCTTAACCAGTCCTTCTTTGTTGACATCGAGAGTAGCTGCTGCAATTCGCATCGCTCCTCCCCATTCGTCTATCACAGATTCTCGATCTTTGAAACTAACTTCATCAAGATCGAGCATCACTCCATATGGATGGATAGGATCAAGGGTGGCTTTCCCAACCGGTGAATCTTGGATTCTGGGTTGTCGCCTCCTTCTGGTTCTTTCCATCAGTATGGCTTCATCGGGTACTGTCCCAGTATACGATGGTCCGGCATGAAAATCACGAGCTTCCCTCATGACTTCTTCAGGTGGCGGTGGTGCTTGTTGATTTAGTGGCACCGCAGCATTTCTGTCCACCATTTGTTGGTTCATTTTAAGATCAACCATCTGCATGTTTGCAAAGGATTCTGCTAACTCTTGTAGATCTTCAAGTCCTATTCTTTCAAGGTTATTCATGATTTTTCACCTTGAAATAACCTTAAATATCTTTCAACTTGTGGATCTTTGCCTTTATCCTTTACTGGTAAAGGATATTTTGGTCCTTCGTTGAACAGCATCTTGTTCCTTCTTTCTGACCAAGATCTGTTCTCTAAATGGCCAACTCGTCTCTGAATATCTTTCAAGATGGTTAGAATTTCATCTTGTTGAATTGATATTCTCTTTATCTCTTGGGGTACAGTAATTTGGCGGTTGCCATAATTTTGTACCGTCTTCTGGATCTCCCTTAAATCGACCGAAATTTTTGATAAGTCGGGGTCGATTTCTCGGAAGACCGGAGTGAACTCCTTTCTTTCTGGGTTCATCCTGAATGATTAGGATGATCCATTTCTTTCTGTCTTTCCACCTCTTCTCGAAGGGAATGGCCTACTCGGAGTAGATCTTGGTATCTACTCATCATAACGATAATCTGTAGACTTTCCTCTACAGATACAGGACCATGAGTCCTTTCGTCCAACTTGTCAGCCCAGAAAAGGAATTTTTCTGAGTGAATTCTTGTGGTAATCTCCAATTTTTGGAGAAAAAACCTGTAGCAAAAGCATCTCGGACAAGTATCCGGATCCATTGTTTTCTTGGAGTCTCCTCCGTTAGGAAAAATTAAATGTAATAACTAAATATAATTCATTAATAAACCTAAGGCTCTGATACCATTTTAAAGCACTGGTTAAGATGGAAATTTATCAGTTAATTAATACCATAGAGAAGGGTTTTAGTAAATGTAAAATTATTTAGAGTTAATACAATATATAATTTCAGTACGTGGCATTGTTTAGACCAGACCCACTGTCCTATAAAGGGACTCAGTATCGGGCACGAGGAATATTTCCAGCCAATATACTTCAATTTTATTGTATTAGTCCTTCATTAATCACAACAAATAATACCAAATAGTGAGTTTAAACCAACAGTGTCATCGAAATGGGTATTTTTGACATGTACCTTTAGAAAATGGGTAAAAACATCATGTATTTTAGGAAAAGGTGTATTTTTAGTTGAGTTAATTGTGCAAAATACCCCATTCTCTAACTTTAGGATGTAAACTATCCTATTGTGTAAATATGTACCAAAAGTGCCCAAAACATGTGTTTTGGACCATTATACCCTTTTCTCATTTTAATCCAAATAAAAACCCTTTTTAATGTTTAATTTCAAACAACAATTATCAGGCCCATCACACTTCCGTATAAATAAATTCAATATTAATACCAACTAATTATACCTTCTTTGACCGATAAGCTGTCGGGTCGTATCCACCGGAAGTTTTAGGGACTCGTCCAACCACCAGGAACACCTTATGGATTCCAGACGTAGACTCCTTCAACAGCTCTCAGCACAGCCCTCGTTCGTTTCCTACCCGGGGCGTATAAGTATGTTTGTTGGTAAAAATAAGGAAAATATAAATATAGAAGAGGATGAACAAAAGCCCAAATCTTATTAAGGAATTATAAATATATATTACATACTAATTAGATCTCCTTTAGGGAGGAGACTAACTTGTTTAGCTACCTATGGTAGCGGAAAGAAAAACAACTCGCATAAACTTAATAGGAATACAATGTTTATTGTTGGAGAGAAGTAGGGAAATTTTTTGATGTCCTCACTCTCTCCAAATGCTGGTTTATATAGAAGGCTGGAAGCCTCCCCTTCTCTTCATTATTGCCTTGGATCCTTATCTTTGGAAAGCTGCTTCTTCACGTGAAGCTGGGTCCAGATAAGGCTGCCGACGCAAACATTTCTTAGTGGTTGGATCCCTTCTTTGAATTAGTGGTCCATCTTTTTAATTTTATCCCACCGACGATTCTTTTATAGTGGGACGTCTTTTTCTTTCACCCCCCGTTGTCGTTTTCTTCTTGGTGGGTGCTGCTTTTCTAGATGCTTTCTTTTACCGAAAGCATCTTCTTTATTTTCTTCACATGGCCTCTTTATTTCTGTCGGCCATCTGTCTTTTTTGGAGGGCCCTTTAGAGCTTTTCCTTTTGGAGGAGTCCTCTTCTCCTCATACTCGTTGGCTCGGAACTTCTTCTTATCTTGTTTAGGTAAGAAGCCTTTGCCGAACTCTGGTTCACGCTGGGCCGAGCAATCTGAACAAATTCGAGATTCCCAATGGCCAACATGAGCCATGTTGCAAAACTTGCGATGGGTTTCTTTACTCATCGCCAACTTGTTTTCCCACAGAAGAGTCCTTTTCCTTTCGAACGCCTCTTCTGCGAACCTGGTTGATTTTCCTGTCATAGTATTTAACAGGAAGGTTCCATTTGCTGAGTTCTGGAAGAACTTAAATGGAAACTTGACTTTGTCCATCTCTGTGAGACAGACCCATAATCCCCATGCTCGCCTGGTTGTGATTTGATCTTCAGAAATAGCGGCGATCATAGGTACCTCGTTGGGTGGCGTCTTAACTTGGTTGAAGACATCCATCCTTGGTCGTCTGAGCCTTATATAGTGAAAGGCCTCATGACTCCCTTTTCCTGCTGGCTCTGGAGCTGCACTAATGAAATATAGCTCCAAAGTGTCACCTCGGCAAAGTGATTCGTTATTTGCCCAGGTTTCGTGCACTGCTTCTTGAATCCATCGCGGCAGACTTGAGATTTCTGGAAACGATGGAGACATAGTATAAACCGAGGCGAGTGCCCCAAATTCATACCATTGCTTGACATCCTAGGTTTTAGATCCTGGCATCATCCAAACCCTTGGATATTTTCCGGAGACATCAATCCTACTAGTATTAGGATTGATATCCATTCTTGTGAGTAATTTCTCCCATCTCGCCTGGTAGACCTGTTCAAAGGAGGAGAAATTAATTCTATTAATATTAATCTCAGATTTGCCTGTCAAGGGCCTGAGACTAATCTCTCCCTCTTTTTCCCCAGAGGTGGAGGGTTGACATGATGGTTCAGGCGGTGAAGCCTTTGCATCATCTTTTTCTTGGGCCAGTGGTTCAGACTCCACTGACTTAGAACTCGCTCGAGGGGTATTTGAATCCCCTTCTACCGGTTTAGGTGCCGGAACACGAAACTCTGCTTTCTCCAGAGGTTTTCTGGAAGCCCGCAAGATTGGCTTTTCCAATGCCGACCCTAACTGAGTATAGGTCAGCAGACTGGCTCGTATCCTACCGGAGACTTTCGTCTTATCGGCAGTTTGCAATTTCCCCATTTGGTCAGCATGGAGAGTGCACTCTTCCCATTCTTCCAAAAGCATTTCCAAGTTTTCTCGGAGATGCCTCTGGGCTAGGATGATGGAACTGATCTCAGCTGGCTCCATCTCTCGTTAGAAAATCATGATTCCTTACCAGAAACCCTGGGCTACTGTAAGGCGAACTGGCCGGTTCGATCAACTTCATATCAAGATGTTCCTTGATAATAACTCTCATATCCTTCTGATCTATTACGTTCATTAGGATTGGTCTGAACCTAACAAACTCGTGCATCCTCTCCGGTTTCACCTTTAAGGTTGCTTTGAGTTGGTTCTTTTCCCACCATGCCAAAGGATTCTCATTGTAGCATCTTGAGATCTTTCTTTTGACATCCGCAAGGGACACCTGCATTTCAACCTTAACTTCTTTGTTAGAAATCAAAGCTGCCTTAAGGATTTGTATTTCCTCTTCATGAAGATCATCCTCCCGGATACAGCTAAGCACTGCTTCGCTGAACCTCCTTTGATCTTTCATCTTTGGGTGACGAAGTCTGCCGTCATTATTCATATCACCACGTTTGCTGCGAAAAGCTAATGGTATCTGGCGATTGAATGTCTTCCGCAGTCTCTGAACAATGATTTTATGCTCACAATTTGTTGCGAACACTAATCTTCTTCGCTCATTGTCCTGCGTATATCTCTTGAACATCTGTAGGAAATTATTCCCTAACAAGATATCCGCTCCTGTATCATGAAAATAGAATGGTGGAGTTTTAACCTTATACCAAGGTGTTTGCCCTGCTCCGCCTATGAGTATTTCCACCTCTTTTACTCCTTTAGATAAGAGTAAAGTTCTTTTGGAGAAATCTCTGCCAGCAATTTGAGGTAAGGTATCCTCAATATCTGCTGGAAAAATCCCTCTTCTTGCTGTGCATATTCCTGCACCTGAATCAATATAGGCCGAAAAGTATTCTGCCTTATATTGTTCATACAACACTCCAACTGGAATGTATATCGAGAATGGACTAGTCATACGATTAGGAGTCGTCGTTCCTCTATCGTAATCATCATCCCCTGATCCATCTGTTTCCAAGGCTTGAATCTTTCCAAAAAATCCCGCCCTAGAATCAGAACATCTTCTCGTCCTGCTCTCCCTTTAACCTCTACAATAAAACCCCCAAGATCAAGGGTTCCATTGTAATGGTTAACCTCCGGCTGCTGGAGATAGTACAAGACACTACATGGAAAATTATTTTCCCATCTTGTAGTATCAAACCTTGTTGTCATCCCTCTCCATCCTTCTGGACATTTCAGATTAACTGAAACCTGAGCTTTCCATGGGACTTGGGGTTGACCTTCCTGGATAATTTTCCTTCCAAAAGGTTGAGATATAATTCTATCTCCTTGGAAAGATAATCTTCCTGAGCTTATCTTAAGACTTTGATCATGTCTTATGACAGGCCTTTCTTGAATACGAATGTTGACCTCCCTCTTTTGTGGAATCTCCATCCGGTCGGGACCAATTGCTGTAGTCACCTTCTTGAAGATATCAGGTATTTCGATAAATGGCTTTCCTAAGAATAACTCCGTATGATGGGAGTTGGAAAGTGCATACGAAATCTGATATGTTATCGAATAAGGTGTGTTTCCCTCATCCAATAACTCCTTCCTCTTGAAGTCCTGATATAAAGTCAGAGCTTTACTGAAACCCGAGTCGTTGAGATTGTAAGCAATCTTAGGATAGACAATCCCCACAACTTGGCCTGCACAAAGATTCCCCGCAATGGTTCCCATTACTGAATCTTGTAGATTTCTGATTCTCCTATCACATATGGCTATGTCGATCGGAGCATCAATTCCTGTGAACATCGTGGATTTGAGAACCAGTTGTATTGCCCCAATATGAATCCATCTCATTTTTTCGGCAATCTCTGGTTTAAGCTTCTCCAAATCCTCACGGATGTCGCTGGCTGGGATCAATTGCATCTCCACTTGATTCCCAGTAAACTCGATCGGAAGTGACATCTCTCGTCTAGTGATTCCGTAGACGATATGATGTTTCCTTCTTCCCAGACTAAAATTTTTTAGTACTTCGTCTAGGTTGCTGGCATTAAAACCTTGATACTTCTGAACATTCAAGGTTTTCTTCATGATTTTGTCAATCAGGTTTGGTGAGATCATCGTTCGACTAGAGAATCCAGTCCGATCTTCTTTCTCCTGATGACAAGACTCTGCTTCAGTCTGAAGATTCTGTAGATCCATCAGAATCCTCATCATTTGCTCGTATATACTCTCGTCTGAGGGTATATCTTCAAATTGGTACACTTGTACCAATCCCTGGTAATATATGGCATCTTCGATGTCTGGAGTAGACTCGAACCTTCGCATGCCCCTTTGCTCATTATCAGGGCAATTTGTTGAAATATGCCCCTTTGCGCCGCAAGTCCAGCAGTTACAATCTTTAAAACTTTCACTAGCTCTGGTATGAGCTTTTCTGAAAGTTTTCTTTGCTGGAGTTCTCGAACTGGAACTAGATCCTTGGAACGAACCCCTGCTTCTAGCTGGTCCGCTTCTCTGTCCAGTTTTGTATGATCTAGCTTTCTGTCTAGACCACATCGTTCTTGGCTTCCAAGATCTTCCTCTTGAATTTCTTTCTTTAGAATAGGGTTGGTACCTATTCTTTCGTCTTTTGGTTATTGATGGCTCGCCTCCAATAACTACTGGAAGATCATTATCCTCGCAGTTCAGATGAGCTGCTTTGTTGATTCTTCGCAGCTTCTTCAGGTTTTTCTGAGCGGTGGCTTGTTGACACCACTCTGAAAGCTTTTGATGTACATAAGACATCCTCTTGGCTATGCTGTCGCTGCCCTTGGGGATATAATCTCTTATCATCATCTCCTTCCATGGGCTCGGAAATTTTAAGAAGAAAATTTCCTTCGCGATTGTCTCATCAGCTTTTGACTGATGCTGGTAAATGGTAAAGAGCTGAAGAAATTTATTGAGCGCCTTTGGATCCAAGACTGTAAGTCTTAGATTATATAGCGCCAATAGATACTTCCTTCTTTTCTCTCTATCAAATCCCTCGTAGTATCCTTCTCCGATGAAATGGTCTTTGAAGAGGACACTCATTCTTCGGATAATCTCCGAATAGGAATCCACCTCGAAACATTGATTTCTTACTTCGAGGTGTAATCCTTCCCAGGCGATTTTTACCACGCCTGCGAAACTGGTTTCAAGAATCTTAACCAGTCCTTCTTTGTTAACGTCGAGAGTTGCTGCTGCAATCCGCATCGCTCCTCCCCACTCGTCGATTACTGACTCTCGATCTTTGAAGCTGACTTCATCAAGATCGAGCATAACACCATATGGATGGATGGGATCCAGGGTAGCCTTTCCAACCGGTGAATCTTGGATTCTGGGTTGTCGCCTCCTTCTGGTTCTTTCCATCAGTATGGCCTCGTCCGGTACCGTCGCGGTATATGAAGGTCCGGCATGGAAATCACGAGCTTCTCTCATGACTTCTTCAGGTGGTGGTGGTGCTTGCTGATTTAGTGGCACCGTTATGTGTGGAAAATTCTGACCTTCCACCATTTGATGTTGGTTCATCTTAAGATCAACCACCTTCATGTTAGCAAAAGATTCTGCTAACTCTTGTAGATCTTCAAGTCCGATTCTTTCGAGGTTACTCATTTTTCACCTTGAAATAATCGTGCATATCTTTCCACTTGAGGATCTTTTCCTTTATCCTTTACTGGTATAGGATATTTTGGCCCTTCGGGGAATAGCATCCGGTTCCTTCTTTCGGGAAGAGATCTGTTCTCCAATTGGCCAACTCGACTCTGAATATCTTGCAAGATGGTTAGGATCTCATCTTGTTGACTTGATATTCTTTTTATCTCCTGGGGTACATTAATTAGGCGGTTGCCATAATTTTGTACCGTCTTCTGGATCTCCCTTAAATCAACCGAGAATTTTGATAAGTCGGGGTTGATTTCTTGGAAGACCGAAGTTAACTCCCTCCTGTCTTGACTCATTAGAAATGGGTTGAATGTCCCATTTCCATTTGCTGGTGTACCTCTCTTTGTAGAGAGAGGTTTGCTGTTTGCAGATCTTGGTATCTGCGCATCATAGTGATGATCCGTGACTGTTCATCTCCGGATACAGGACTATGAATCCTCTCGTCCAACTTGGAAGCCCAAAAGAAAAATTTCTCTTGGTGCTGTCTATTCATAATCTCCAATATTTGGAGAAAATTCCTATAACCAAAGCATCTCGGACAAGCGTCCGGATCCATATTTTCTTGGAGTCTCCTCCGTTAGGAAATAATTAAATGCAATAAATAAATATAATTCCTTAATAAATCTAGGGCTCTGATACCATTTCGTAGCGCCTGTTAATGCCAAGATTTGCCATTTCGTAGCGCCTGTTAATGCCAAGATTTGACTCAAAACATGCAATTTCAATAAGTAATATGCTCAAAAATTTTCATAAAAACCCGGTCGTGAAAAACAAAAATCCGGTCGGTACATATTAAAAATCCGGTCGGTTCTGGTCTCAAAACCCGGTCACTGTTCACCGTCCAGATTTTGATTTAATATGAACACCTTCCTTCTTTTAGTCTTTTATTACCCTCTTAAATTATTTTGAGCATCTTATTAATTGAAATCATCTTGACATACCTTGATCAAATAGTCTTTTGAAATTAATTAAAACTTATATCTCAAAGGGTTTATTTAGAGAATACAAAATTTTTAGTACGTGGCATTGTTGTAGACCAGACCCACTGTCCTATAAAAGGATTCAGTATAGGGTACGAGGAATATTTCCAGCCGATATACTTAAAAGTCTTTGTTTTCTCCAAACCAATAATCAAATAATCAGGGGTATAATAGTCTTTTTGGATATTTTTGGTATAGATTTACAAAAGAGGGTATTCTCCATCCCTAAGTTACGTAATAGGGCATTCTTCGCCAATCACCCTTTTTAATTTCCACCCTACTTTTTAAACCAAACACTTCTGTTTCCAAAATTGCAACATGTACAGAGCAAACCGTTTCAAGTCGGCCAACCATCTCGGCGCTCACTTCGCCAATCCTTATAAGAGGAAAGTTCTGCCACCAGAGCTCCGCTCGAATAATGTGGCGGTGCTGACGTGTAAGTCCGACGCCGAGGGCGGTATTTGCGATGTTTATTTGGTCGGAACCTGTCATGTTTGTGCGGTAATTTACTGTTTTGTTGATGAATTTGTTCTCATTGTTCGTAATTATATAATTCTCAAGCATATTTGAAGAAGCTCTGCCCAAATGTGTTGATGAATTTACTGTTGCAGTTTTTGTATCGGAATTGCTATAAGATTTTTATTTGTTCTTCGCTTTCAGGAATCTAAGCGTGAAGTCGAGTCTGTAATACGATTCTTGAAACCGCAGGTGCTTTTCTTTATTTTTCTGTATTTTCTCTAATCTTTTCTGCTATTATTCTTATTCTGTCCTTTTTCACTCTCAAATGTAGCGTAGTATTATGCTTATGTATCCACTGCAGGTTGTGTTCCTGGAGCTGTGCCCCAGTCGCATAGCTGTCCTTACGCGTAAATCTCTCAAGGTTGGTCTGTCTGTAATTTTTCTCAATCTGTATAGAATTACTTGATTTTTTTTTTTTTTTCATTTTTCTTTGAGGTACAAAATTACTTGAAATTGATGCTACCACTTATATATAATCATGAATTGGTAGCTGTAGAGCCACAAAGCTTCGAGTGAGGTGAGAGAAGGTAGAATTGCTTGCTTGGTTGTGCATTGCTCGGTTTGAATTTAATGTGATAATGCTAAACATTGATGATACGATTGTTAGGAGAATGAATTTTTGTGATCTTGAGTTTCATGTCCAAATGCGACTCTATTATATAGCCCTTTTGCAGGTGCCGACCATGGAAGAAATGGTGGCTTTGTTGCAGAAGGAAAATGCAAATCCTCTTGCGATATTTTACAGCTGGTATATTGCTAATGTAAGTATCTGTTTTTCCAATTAGACTAACTTACTAAAGAAACATATTTATGGCCTTTTTCAACAAATTCAAGATGATTTTTTCAACATTACAGTCTAATCCATAATCTTTCATTTTCTAGCGTGCAAGCGAACTTGGAGTTATACCCGGTGGAGAGTTTCTTGGAGCATATGAGGAAGCAATTAAATATGGTGGCAAGGTTATACTTGGTGATAGACCTATTATTGTAAGCTACTTTTTCTTCTTGCTTTCACAACTATAAAGTAAGAAGAGGTCAATTTGCCCAAAATTCCATAGTTTTTCTTTTGCTGCTTCTTGCTCCATGTCATACCATTCTTACATATTGATTAGTGTGCATCTTGTCTATGGCTATTCAGTTTTCATTACAATAATATTTTCCAATTGCAAATTGAATCATCCTGTCCATTGCCTTTAGGAAAAAAAGAGTTTATAGACACCATTTGAAGTTTTTATTGTTAGTAATATTGTGCATATACAATCTCAGACTTATGCAAACGTGCTTTTTTCAGTTCCTGATTTTTCTTATTTTGGTAGATTACTTTGTGGAGAATATCTGCCAATATGTCCTTTTGGGACGTCACAAAACTAATGTTTGCCGTTCTGTTTCACAATCCCTTATCAACCTCAGGACTCTCCGAGGTATACTTTCCTTATAAACTGACATATTTATGCATTATGTTTGGGGAAGTCATTTCTGGTGATGTTACTTGAGTGATACATTATCGAATTTTCCCTATGTATATGAAGGGAACAGATGCTGGTGATATGCTCGCTCTACTTAAGGGAATGAATAATGTCGATCTGGTAAAAGTACTTGATGTGTTGAGCAAAAAACATCCTACTTTTATGGAACCCTTTATCCATGAGCGCGATAAGTCAGTGTTCACATCTTTTTAATCATCTAAGTTCTATTACACACTTGATTATTGTCATTAAATATTTGATGTATATAGATACATGTCGGCCAATTTACTAGAGCTCGGGCGCAAGCATAACTCCATAGTTGCTGTTGTGGGAAAAGGTCACCTACATGGAATCCAGAAGAACTGGAAACAACCAATCGAGGTGAATATTTTGTCCTTCTTTTGATTACTTTCACTTTGTCATTCCAAATTAATTGATCTTTTCACGTTGTAGTTTCAGATATGTGGATGTAATGTAACTTTATGCTCTTGAATGTTTCAGATGGAGAAACTACTTAGCATACCGACTAAAAATAATACAAGCAGAGCGTGGAACATACTCGGTTCTATTGG
This sequence comes from Leonotis leonurus, assembly GCA_026898415.1. Classification (NCBI taxonomy): domain Eukaryota; kingdom Viridiplantae; phylum Streptophyta; class Magnoliopsida; order Lamiales; family Lamiaceae; genus Leonotis; species Leonotis leonurus. Next base: position 1,094,938 of record JAPKLX010000024.1, on the reverse strand, counting down.
GACAACTGTGAAGAATATAATTTCTCGCGTTTATCGCAAGAAATAGCACTATGCATTTTAGGAAAAGAAATTATTGTCATTAGAAAATTTCTAAACATTGGATTTCTTTGAAATTTTCGGTGACAAAACAATTAAAATATTAGGATGGTTTTGGGAATTATTTCAACCAATTAAAATATTAGCAAAATTAATATTCCCGTGACAAGATTTTCTAGTAGTTGCAATATTTTTTTCTTTAATCGTTTTTAGTTGTTGGCTTGTTGAAATCCTTTTGTTTTTGTTCGTGTACACATTCATATAACTCAAATGTCAAGTGTAACTCGTAAGGCTTGATATTATATAATTCTTAATTATAATGATTCATTTTTTGATACGAAAATTAATAAATGGGTATTTCGTCTAGAAACTGCATTTTGTTCATTTTTACCTAATAAAAGAATAAATCATTATTACTAAAATAATTTTTACAAAAATAAGTTGTTATTAACGAGATAAAAAGGATTATTAGAAATTCAACAATTCCCTCAAATTTTTCACACATTTCATGATAAGCTAAAATAAATTAAAGTATTATCACAAGCAAATTTAGCATGAAAAATCACGAGTTAATAATCATTAGGGATGAACATCGGGGTTAGGTCCGAATATTGGATTGAATACTCGTAATCTTTTGAAAAGGTGGACTGACTCGGATCGAAGAAACATCTGAACTGACCTTGGACCGAACCAAATCCAGACTCTTGTTCTCGTACAACTAGAAGAAAAATCATAATTTTATTTTTGTATCATACATAATATTTTTCAATGTTCATCTATATTTTTAAGAAATAAAATATATAATGGAACATGTATTATAGTCTTATATTTTCTTAATCCACAACAAAAATATAAACTTAAAATCTAGAATTCATCAATCAAGTTCAAGAATAAAAATAAGTATAAAAGTATTATATATATACTTCTTATAAAAATGAATGCAAAAATGTTTAAAAAATACTATATAGTTATTATTATATATTATGTCTATTCTCGGTTCTTTGAGCGATCTTTAACCTGGACCGACCCGATACTTGACCCGTCCTAAAAAATGGCTCAACTTGGACTATTTCATTATATGATTCAGTCTAATATATGTAAATTGTGATTAGGTTATACTTGGTGATAAATCCAAAAGATATGCAAAATAGAAAGGGTATATGTAAATTGTATTAATATATGTAAAGAGGGTATTGGCATGGCCTTAAATGGAAGATGCAAGATCGCAAACCAACTTTCATGGTTTCGTATTTGATTTTAGTAATAAGACACTATAAATTTGTGTATATAACACGTAATTCAATTCTTTCGTACTTTGCATTCGTGTATGTACCATCAGCTCTGATATGACCCGCAGCGTAAAAGAAAATATTTCGTGCGATCTGCACTCTATGAATACACATAAAACACATCAAAATTATTGAATTAATGAAACAAAAAATGTATTAAAAATTTAGTTTGTAGAAACTAACCATTTCCTTAGCAAGTTGAAGTTGGGACTTTGATCCTCCTTTATGCTTCACTATCCCAGACAGGGGTGGGTTGGTAAGACATATTGAAAAATTTTCGTCGTACCATAATGTATAGAAACTTTTTGATATGTTGTTTTCACATACCATTATCGTACTGAATGTTTCGTTTCATCAAAAATTCGGTATTGAAATAATTAAGTACTGATTTTTTGGTATACTATACCGAATTTCGGTATACCAATATGCCGAAATTCGTTACGATATATCGAAAATACCATATTTCATGGCGAAAATTATACCAAAAAATATGAATAAACTTATTTTTCTTTTATCCTTTTTATTTCATCTCATACTAATAATTACTTATTAACATAAAAATAATTGCATAAATTATAAATAAATTTATTCATATTATGAATTATATTAATATTAATTGATATATAACTATTACATACAACTCGATTTAAATAATTTTAAAAAAATTAATGATGTAAAAATATTACTATATAGGTTATCAATAAATGTACAATATATATTATCAAATTATGTTACAATCTTACGTTAAATTATCTTCAACTTTTGTTATCAATTTTTTAAATTATTATATTTTCACCTTACTCATTGATAATTTAATCTATTTTTTCATAATAAACACACTTAGACAATAATAAATAATAATTAAAATATATCTACTAAACTCATAACAAATTTAAGATATATCTCAATTTGATTCTTATGAATAATGATATTTGAAGGTATTCGGTTCGATTTGAATATTCAATTCAATTTTTAATATATATTTATATATATAATTGAATATTTATAAATATGGAATCAAATATCATAAAATTTTATTTCTATTTGAATATTAATCAAAATTTTAAAAATATTTTTAATTCAATTTGTAAAATATTGAATTTGAATATGATTATGAGAGTATATATGTTGAATGAAACCAAAATTATAAGTTATGTTTATTTTATTGAGATATGATTATGATCACAAAACAATTGTGAAAGCAAACACCAAAAATATTTTTCTTCAATAATGTGTTAAATGTCATCACATATTATAATACACAATACATATTTTATATAAATTAAAATTTATATGTCATACTCTTTAAAAAATACTTATATAAGTTTTAACTAAATATAATAGAATATTTATATAATAATATAGTATACTCTAAATTGTAAAATAATGATAGAGAATAATAGTGGTAATTAAATATTGATATTTTATATTATATTATAGATGTATTCAACAAACATAAATGCAATTTGCAACACTATTACATAAAATATATATAATTATTATATTTTTAGTATATTTATTCTTATCACGACTAAAAGATTAAAAAATAAATTATGTATGTTTATTATATTTATAATATTTTTCATAAATAATACTACAATATATTGCATGTTATTAATATAATAAATTAAGGTTGTATTTAAATTATAATTTTAGTCAAATATTAGAATTAATTTAAGATTAACATTAAAAATATATAAATTTTTGATAAATATCGGTATATAGCGATATACCGAACTTTTGATATATACTAAAATATCGGTACATAGCGATACCGAACATACAGTATGTACCAACATTCCGTATGTACGGAACTTTCAGCGTGTACCGATTTTTCAGAATATACCGAAAATTTGGTATAACGCGGATGATCAAAATGCATAACTTTCTAGTACGATATCATATCGTAACAAAAAAATTGATATACAATTAATTACGGTATTTTCGATTTTTTTTGTACGGTATGTTTGGTATACCGAATTTTCGGTATATTTGCTCATCTCTAATCCCGGTTTCTGGGCCATCAGGCTCAAATAACCTACACTTCTTTGCAATCCGAGACTTCTCCACTACATCTTCAGAAACCTAATATCGGTGTCAACCTAGGATCATCATTTTTCTCCTTCATTGAGTGTGAAATCACTATAGCAACTCTTCTTTTATCTCGTCATATAGAAACTCAAGGCCACCAACATACATTACCATTTCTTGGTACACTCGTCGGTTTCAAAATGATTTTCTTCGTTAATGGGTATTGATGTTTCACCATGAAACCTCCACATATTGCCGCATCTTTTACACGAATACTTTATTTTGTCTGCACCCATCAACATTGGCTGACTAGCAACGAATGATATGGACTCTTGCACACCACTAAAAAACTCGAGATTAAAACTACCATCATAAAGAAAACGGCACCCATACATCCACTCGCGATTCCGGTTCATTTTTAAAAATCTAGTAATAAAAATTAATGGACATCACAAATGAAATATATAGTCAAAATGTTGATGATTTTATCTTGTAACATAATAAAGAAATGGGATGGATTGACTAAATATTTTATAATTATATTGCATACGTGGACCCGAATAAGACCCGTGTATGTCCACATCAGCTTAACATGATGCTGTTCTGAATTAACATAAACGATATAGTTTCTTCCTTAAGGAAATCGACGTTGTTTTATTCCCTTTTTTAGTGTTCTTTGTGTTATTCGGGTTCACGTATGCAATAGTTTGACTAAATTAGTCTGATGTATTAATTAGCTAAAAAATGGTAGTTGGTGTATTGTAAGGCAGATTTTATAGTTCATGTGCAATACTAGAAATGGTGGTTAGTTTATGTATTTAGCAGCAATCATCCCTTAAAAGAATTGCTTATTTAAATTCTTCACTTCTGAAGTTTAAGAACTCCAACTTCTTGATTTTTTTTTTTTTTGTTTGACCTTCTCATCTTAGGCACAATTCGTAAGAGGAAAGTGAGAGGAGGAGTTCAAAGCTAAAGCTTAAAAGAAAGCATATAAATCGTCAAATCAAATATTCTTGGCAGCAAAGTATCGCATATGTTGAAAACAAAAAGTAAATTAATAACTTGTAAATCTGAAATTATGAAAATGCACTATAAAATCTCATTATTTAGTTAGAAAATAGTAGAATCTATCATTGGTTGTCAGCCAGTAAACTAATGATTACACAAAATACTTAGGAAAAGAAAAGTTAAAAAAAAAGAAGCAGAAATTGAAATTAAGATACGGTTGTTTTGAAATTGCAGTCAATTATAATGATGAGTTAGTGTGAAGGGAATAAGGCGGAAGGTGTATATAGTGTGCATGTGCATGTGCATGTGAAGAGTGTGGAGGAATAGTGTAAATAGGTGTACAACTACATGAATAAGAGCATGTGCAGGGTGTTGTTGAGAGTTAGGGTTAGGATGTTTACTTTTGCTTCTCAACTGAATTTGTATATATTGATTTGCTTGAGTTCAGTGTATTAATATGGCATCGGATTCACTCGACTACTTTCATTTCGCTCGAACCATTATCCATTTCTTCGTACAATTTAAAGTAAATTTCATTATGATGTCTTCAATTTAGTTTTTAAGATAAAATAAATTTGAAAATATAAAAATAAAAATTAAATTTAAGATATATTAAATATAATATATTCTTAAAGAAAAATATAAAAATATGATTAATATTAAATGGGTAGATGGGTATTTGGCGGGTATTTGACGAGTATTTTAGCGGGTATTTCGTGATTAATTTTTGCGGGTATATGAGTTTCGCGGGTGATGGATAGTTACCTACGAACTAAATGGATATTGAATTATACCTACGAACCTACTCGTGAATATCAAATACCTCTCAAACCTACTCTTATTAGGATCAGGTACCCGCGAGTAAATTGTCATTCTTAATTTGGACCAATCTTGACTGAGTTTGGATGAGTCGGAACCGGAACTGGAATTGAAACCATAACTATGAAACCATAACTATGAAATAAATTGTCATTCTTAGTTTGGACCAATCTTGACTGAGTTTGGATGAGTCGGAACCGGAACTGGAATTGAAACCATAACTATGAAATAATAACTATGAAACCATAACTATGAAATAAATTGTCATTCTTATGGTCAATAATTAAAGAATTTGTTTGTCAACCAACCTAATTATCATGTGTTATTGACAAAGCTGTGTAGCTATATTTAATGAATCCATGTGTTACTGAAAAATTACACAATTCGAGAAAATAAAATTTTCAACTCATGATAGAGTAAAAATTGCTTTCCAAGATATGAAAAGGAGAAACAAGGATATTTATATATAGAGTAACGTTACAGTTTTCCAGCAAATAAAGTACGTACGCTATTCAACAAACCACAACATTAATTTCGCTTAACTGTACATTGATCTAAATAATGCAGCATGCATGCAACGGAGAGTTAAATGATGAAGGAAAAAAATATAAAAAAAGACCTGATAAAAATAAATTAAGTGAATTTATGTGCATTTAATAAATTTTATTTCAACATGATTATGGAATCAACGACTACATCGGAAATTATTAAACTCAATTTGTGGTTGATATATGCATATGTTATGTAGTAGTACCATGAGAGTCTTGGATAAGAAATTAATTAATCTGACTATCTCCATTTCTTTTTTTCAAACAAGTATTTTCTTCATATGTTCAAGGACCATTTAATGCAACTGGAAAGGGAAAGCTTTACGAATCAAAGGGTACAGTAGTACTGCCTTATTTTCTGTTACAAAGCAAGAGGACATATATGTACAGATGCATGCCCATATTCAGAAACGAGTATGTCTTTACTTTCAGTGTATTAGTTACTATACCTTTTATTCATTATCCTACTATCCTTTCCCTTTCCTTCCCTTTCTCTGCACCTTATTACTCTTTCATAACTACCTCCAAGGCCGTACCTCATGATGGTAGCCACAACATGCATTTGCTAAAATTATTATTCTTCATAACTACCTCCAAATTTTTAGGGCTCATTTTTAATATTGTATCTATATTTATGATAAAATTATTATAAAAAAAAATTGTTTATTTATTTTAACTGATCTAAAAAAGTTGAAATATATTCAAATTTCATCTTAAATATACTTTTATTGTAATACAAGAATAATTGATGGATAAATCTAGTTTTATTATCATACGAGATGCTTCATAAGTATATATTTATATTTGATATTCATAATGAAAAAAAAAAGAATGATCAAGTATTCTAAAAAATATAATGGAATATCAAGTCATTAAGTTGAAAATATTAATAAATATTTGAAATTATAGAAAAAAAAAGAACCATGTGAAAAAAAATTATTAAATATTTGAAATATACTTGATTCCTTAGCTTAGGCTTACAGTCCAGCTACATACTATAAACGAAAAGAGTGTGACATAAATGCATCACTTCATTTTATTGCATGTCATTAAATGAGACCAATTTACTAATGTCGTTTTAAATATATTTCATAATTATACAACGTATACAGAAATTTGTTGAATTTAGCTTTGTAGATTTACGGCAATCATGCATCATCTAAATATTATCTCACCAATTTATGACACGGGCACGATATTTAATTTTATGTCTATAAATTAGACATAAATTACGACAATTAATTTACGATACCCAAATAAAATATCATAATTATATAACACGCTATAATATAAGATGCATGATTATTGTACAAGTAAGTCACATTATTAGCTTGGGGCAAGACTCCAGTTAGAGACACTATTTCTATAATTTTCCCATAACATTAAGATTAATCATTAACCACATGAAACCGTTTATTGCTAAAAATTATGGCAATGTTTTGGCACTAAAAAGTATTCTTATATCAAACTATTATATATGTGTGTGTGTAATATTATGGTGACACAACTTGAGTCAATTAAAAAAATCACCAATTTTAATAAGATAACAATATAATAAATTCTTGAACAACCCTTTCCATTTATAAATATTTAGATTCATCACAAATTATAATTTCGAGTTTTATAGTTGCATTAAATATTACGATAAAAATATTCTAATTGGTTAAAGTAAATCATTGATCGCGTGAATTTATCAAAGTAAGAGCATACATTAATATATTTAATTAACTTAAAGAATTTTATAATATGATCTTAATTTAATATATATATATATACACTTTAAAATAGAGTTTTGAATTGAATTATATTTAAATGTTAATTTTGTAATATACAATTATTTAATTCATAAACTATTGATTTGGCATAACATATTGTTAGGAGCTTAGTGCTTTTTAAGGTAGTTCCATTGGAATTTATTATTTTTGCATATTTAAAAAAATGGATTACATTAATATTAAATTAAATAATCACATTACGAAAGATTCAAACTCAAAATCTATTGTATTGAGCATTAACCTCAATACCATTAGACTAACATGCGCACACTTATTTCCGCATATTTAATTAATGTGTTCTATCTAAACTCAAATCCCTATGTGACATCATAAATGTTGTCTTTTCCAAAAAGTTACTATATGTGCTAATTATTATATGATCTCTTGTTCTTTTCCCTTCATATTGTGCCTTGCTATATACTATATAAAGTGATACATAGTATTGGTATCTTAAACATTGTGTTGTGCTATATGTACGTTTCTTAAACTTTAGTGATGTGCATTGTCATTTTTTTTCTATTTTCATTAACTTTCATGAGTATTATTGTTGAAATTATCAATGGTGGCGTACAATGTCACAAACTAGTGTTACAAAATTAGATGCTTCATTTCAACGAATGTCGCAAATTGACATGCATCATTATAATTAATGATACATAATATCACAATATTTTGTGACAAACATTTTAATGATGTACAATTTGTTGTATATGTTGCGAGATAAATGAAAAAATATTGTTGTAAAGTTGTTGCATTTCTTTTTACGACACAATATATATTGGTGGTTATCAGAGTTCTTTTTCTGAAAAATTTCATCCCTCTTGAGGCAAGTTTGACCTGGAGAAACACTTACCTAGTTTAATTTGTTTTTCTTTCATTTTTCGATTTACATTCCGTCTTGTTAGCCATTATAACACTCATTTTGTTAAAATTACTTCGATCAGAGATTTCTAGTACATTGATATTCAGTTTGCTTCTTGTAATTTCATATATGATCTCATTTCAATTACATAATGTTGTGTTTGTTTTTCAATTTATACACTTATAGTATATTAGATTGTGTTTCATATCATGTTGTGTTTAATTCTGCTTTATTTCAATTCATGCTCTAATCAATTCTATTTGATCTCAGTTCAAGTAACTAGGGTTTATAATTAGTTTGTATTTTACCTCTTTTGTTAATAGTTCTAGTTAGTGATCGTAGAATTAACAAATTCAAAATCTCAATCTGTTTAGAATTTTAGGATTTTATGATCTTTGTTTAATACAATCTAGTGTTTTTCTTGTTTAGTCTTCCTTGTGAATCGACTTGGCTTTGACTTGTATATCATAAAATGATTTCGTTTATTACGAGCGACTTAGGTATTTTAGGTCGAAACAAATATCTATGTTTTTCTGGTTCTCTTTAAACTTAAGTGAAGTCACAAAAAATAGTAAATGTACAAAACTTTATTTCTCATCAGAAGGTAATTATATACATAAGTGTTTGAAATATTAATAAGAAAATAAAATACAAGTCCCCACTAAATCATGATATCATCAAATAATACAACACTCATAGGAGCAATATGCTCATGAAAGGGCTTAGGTCGTAAACCTTTTGTGAATAAATCTGTTGTCATGGAGTCTGTAACAATATGCTCTGTAAATATTTGTTTACTGTGAACTTTTTTCTTTCACAACTAGGAACTTTTTGTCAATATGGTTTGACTTAGAAGAGCTCATGTTGTTGGTATACAACTCTACTGACTTATTGTTACAAAATAATTTGAGTGGTCTCCACATTTTACAAAATGCGTAGGCCCGTGACAAAATTTTGAAGCCATATTCTACAATTAGATCTCTCAAAACATGCTACAAACTCTGGTTTCATAGTGAAAGAAGTTACTAATGGAGCCATATTCTACACGCTCATAGATTTGCTAAGTATTTATTTTACAAATTAATGCACAGATTGTTGTAGATGATCTACTAGATATAGAGTTGTCACGACCCACCTTCACTAACTTATAGTAATGATGGGTATAACCGTGACTCGAAAATAGAATATAGAAATGAATAAGAATAATGGTTAATAGCTCGAAGGTGAATACATGATAAGTACTTCAATGAATAAGATTTCGTGCGCGAAACAAAATGTCTAGAAATACTAAATACTGAAAAGAGTGTTTGCAGCGGAAACTGGATCATTTTCTAAGTCTACATGTATGAAGACATGTAAACCCCCAAGAGTTACTGCTATGAGTTCGACAAAACCATCGCTGAGCACTCCTCCTTGACATCACAGCTCAACCTGCACATTTATAAATACATGCAGGGCTGAGTACAAAAGTACTCAGTAGACACATGCCAAAATCGCATTCATACATATATAATTGTCATTGCCGTAACATAGTGCAACATAGAGATTTTTGTCACTAAAGAACCTATGTTCACTAAAAATTCTTGTGTGATCTTAAAATTCGACTGGCCAATCTAAGTTCTAGAGTAATCAAACATATCTGTAATTCTGTGTGTCGGGAAAGTGGCCACTTTCCGCGAACACTGAACTGGCCAACCCGCTAAGATGACTCACAGTTCTGGTGTACACTAACCTTCAAGATATAAATCTTTAAAGGTCCGAAATCGATTAATTGTTCAACAGATATGCATCATACCAAAATATAAATATTTTCGACAATGCAATACTTCATAACATTTTAAATTCTAAAGCATTTCTAAAGCGAAAATAACAATTTGGTACAACGCATACGATTTGATTTGTAAAAGAAAGCCTACCTGGACCGTCTGGACTGACGACTGCTTCGTTCTCGAACTGCGGTCCTGGCCTTTCGTTGTACCCTTTAAATAAACCTCGAGTGAGATAATATTTTCGAGCGCATCTAATATTCGCTAAGTGTAAGGAATTATTATCCTTTGTTATTTGAGAATTATTCTCGGTTCTTTTAACTCGGCTTAAATGATTCTGGAATAACCCTAATTCATTTAGTTATGACGTACGTCTTATAAAGAGTACTAACAAGGAGGGAATTATAAGGTTTTGAACATAACGTGGTCGAAAAATCGACATGACCTCTACGTTCATTCAACTTATCCCTCGTTTAATCAAAACGAGTAAACCAACTAACACACATCAACATTGCCCCATTCCACTCTCTCTCGAGTGAGAACTCCGTTCCTCCACTCGAACTTATCCCAACTAAATCTCAAATCGTAACAACAACAATAAATCAACATTTCCACTTGCGCAGTCCGAGTTAAACTCGATTCTGAACGTTCAAAAGTACTTCAAAAATTCTAAATTTCGAGATATAAGTTCAAGATATTTAAAGGAACAACTTTCATTTAGGAAATATTTTCAAAATCATTGCAGAAAAATTCATAAAAATTCGGAAATCAACCCCCTGTTTCACGTTTGAACTAAAACGTCGAAAACTGCACAATTGACTTTGAAAAATCATAATAAATTGGAAATATTTCCAATTGTAACGAATCAAACTTTAAAGTGACCATAACATCGTAGAGTTTTATAATCCGTAGACAAAACACATAAAATCATTTTACTCTATTTTTCACAAATTTTCAAAGTTAGCTAATTTCCAGATTTTCGCTAGAATTGACAGTTTGCGCAACCATTTTGAAAAATTCATAACAATTCGAAAACACAACGAAACGGGGTGATTCAAGTTGGAGATTACTCCTAACTCGATCTAGTATTTTATTATGTAAAAATTCTACTCATTCTGTACTTAAAATGACGAAAAAAAATCCGGCAGAAACTGTCGTCCGCACTCATTTTCTTTTTAAAACATACTCAATTATAACCTACATACATGCTCGTCTATTCGATTCATCCGAGAAAAATCGAAAACATATAAAACGACAAGTTCAAATTAACTTCTCAAAACCTAATATGCTTAGATTTTATCGAAACTTAAAACACACGTTCATCTAACTCATACGAGCAATACTAATTATCGACATTTTTCGATTCGGGTTCGACCCGATAAAAATCGAAAAGGGCAGCCCCTATTTCACTTTTTCATCGTGCTCAAAATATGAAAATGAAACCGTAGAAACATAGGTAAGATCGAGGGCTACCTTTCTATCGGATTAGATTTCGAAGAAATCGGAAGAACGAGACGAACGGGACGAGAATCGGAGCAAAACTCCTCCTCCTTTTCCTCCTTTCCCTCACGCCAAAAGCTACTGCCTCACTTACGTGAAATCTGATTTTGGGGGTGACTTTGTGGTCTTTTTATAGTCCACAAAGTTGCCCGTAAAATATCTAATTATCCGGGGTCCAAATCGTCTTTTAGATATTTTCGATCCGATTCTTTGTTATTTATCTATCTCGGTTGAAACGGGAAATCAACACTCTCGTCTTTCTTACTCATTAAGACATCTCCGTCTCTCGTGAACTAAAGTCGGGTTTTGGCCCGATCGAGTTGCACGTAAATCGAGAAAATGCTTATTTCTCGATTTCTCAAGTTCTCGAGTTCTCGGTTCTACAATTCACTGACGGCAAAAATAAAATTTTCATGTATGGTCCGTATCGCGATAAAAGTGTATGTAAATTATCGCGCTGTGTCCATATCTCGGCTCGAACTTCAAATCCGGGCATTTGACTGAATCCCGTATTTCGCCTCTTAGATATTTCAAAATATCTAATTTTGAAAATATCTAATTTCCAAAATATCTACTTTTGAAAATATCTAATTTTCCAAAATATCTAATTTCGAATGAATCCCCTATTTGCTCTTGTTACCCGTTATAATAACGTACTAATAGTCCGGGTTCTCGACTTCTCGATAAAATAATGTTCTCGGAAATATTCCAGAAAATCACGGCTCTCTTAGAAAAACATTCCGAACTTAACTTTAAAAGATAATAAAATTATCTCATCTCTTTCAAAATGATGAATAGTGATTTCTCGATAATTACATCATTCTTCTGAAAGTCAGAATTATTAACTTTTCACCTTATCTCCGTATCGTAAAATAATTGAATGGAAAAACAAACGCTGCTTCGATACGAGTTCTCGAACTTAAATTATGACGATAAACGTCAAACCGAATTTTCTCGATTTCTTTCTCAATTTCAGAAATTTCTGAAATGACTTTTAACTCACATTAGGAGTTCTATTCTTTAATACGAGTCTTTAAACTTTCAACGGATCTTGAATCCCTCGTTTATTCATAAATTTTTCTTTTATTCGGGTTTTTAATTATCGGGGTATTACAAGAGTTGATCTTCAATGTAAAGGTAAATGTCTATTTAACAATATGATTTATAAATATCAATTTAGCCCAAAACTAGTTTATTTTTCTAAATGTTATATAGAAAGATCAACTTTGTAAGGGACATATCAAGTTTACGATCAATACAATAGGATCGACCTGTATTTATAGAATAGTATACTTAGAATAACAAAATAATCCAAATGTAAGGAACATATCAACTTGTTGACCGGTACCATAAGATCACTTCTACCTATAGTTTGCATCAACTCAAACCAAAGAAATACAAATCAAGATTACAATATGTTCAACACATGTCATTCTACAACATGTACTAATACAAGGTGGCTCTTGATCTACCTAAATAGATCAACAGTCTTGTCCGAAGTGCCACATCCGTATTCGTGCTCATATTCCAATTATGAAAACTATAATTTGAAAAGAAAGAGATGCTACCATTTATGGCAACCTAGAAAGCATTAACGACAAGCATTAACGACGATGGACTATAACTATGTAACAATAACACTTGCATTTAATGGTTTCATTTTCCAGAACCGAAGGTTCCTAGTTCGAACTGTGGCACCATCCAACTTTTTGATTATAAATTTTATATATTATTTTGAAAAACCAAAATTATAAATTGAATGTTAAATATCAAGTTTAAAATTGTAAAAATAACAAAAAATATAAGTTTTATTTTTTCTTTTTACAAATTATATATATATATATATATATATTATTTAATAAATTTTGAATTTCAATGTTTTAAATTTCTATGCTTTGTAAATTTTTTGTAAGTTGGAAATTATAAGTTAAGTTTATAAAAATGTTATTTGAACGGTATTCTCTCTCATTTTGTTTTGATTCAACATTTTAATTTGAACGGTAATTCAACAACATTTTATAAAAAAAATTATTATGATAAGTCAATTTGATTCAACATTTTAATTTGTTAATAACTTTAACAATATTAAAAATTATAACTAGCTCAAATAAATTAGTTATATAATGAAAATTTTAACACACCATAAGCAAAAAAATCTCTATAATTAACATTTAAAAGAAACGGTTTTAAACGTGGAACCGGCGGTTGGAGAACTGAACCAACAACTGTATAACCAAACCAAAACGAGAACCGTTTAATATCTTTCACAATTTGATTTTGATTCTAGTTTTAGAGTTGTAGAACTGTTTGAACCGGGAACCCACTTTGAACATCTCTAATAGTGCACAATGACTAGTATTCAAAAGTCGCGCCTATAAATACTCTAGCCAAGATTATATAAAGCTTACGGAAAATTTACAAGATAGACTCTGCAGAAATCTCCACACTCAGTATTCCACGAACAAAGTACTCGAAATCTTCAAAAACTTTTCATGCTCTTCACAAGTGAGATTTCTAAATTTGTGATAGAGATAATCCTCAAGTTAAACAAGTTGATCTTGCATTCACTGTGCATGAAGATTGTCAACTTACTACCACATCTCATATTTCATCTAAGTCACGTGTTCAATCCTCATTGGAGTGTAAGGATGTATCAGACGCCACATAGGATATGCCACGTGTAATCTATCCGTTGGGATATTCCAATTCATAGCTAGAGTGTTCTAGACTCTAGGTTAAGCTTTCCTTTTATCCTATATATATCACCATACTGCTACGCAGCTTTACAGTATTGAAATACCATAAATGAAATGTTTCCTTATTCTCCATTACTTTCTTTAATGCACCCAACATGTATTCCATTGTTGCACTTAGTATCTCTTCAATATGGTATCAGAGCTAGCAGATTCTGCTAGTCTCGTGATACAATCCTTATTCTCCTTTACCTTTTCATTGTCTTTTCGCCATGACCACGAACACTGCGAGTTCTGCTACAAGTGGAACTTATTCTAGCAACCCACCCACTATAGTTTATCTACAGAACACACCCATCCCTGTCAAGCTCAAAGACACCAACTATCTCATATGGAAACAACAAGTACTCGCCACTCTAAAAGGATATGGCCTGGAAATATATCTTGCTAACTTCATCACTCCTCCACAACGTTGGATTGAAGAAAAGGATGGTGCTACAGTTCGACGCATCATCAATTCTGATTTTACTCTATGGGAAAGACAAGATCAAGTTATCTCGACTTGGTTGCAGGCCTCTCTCACTGAAAGTGTGATGATCCTAGTCATTGGTCTCATTTCCTCCTCCTCGGTGTGGCAAGCATTAGAAACAAACTTCTCCAATCAGTCAAGAGCGAAGGTCATGCAGTACAAGTTGCAGCTGCAAACTCTCAAGAAGGACTCCTTAACTATGCCTGAATATCTTGCTAAAATCAAGACATGTTGTGATATGCTCAACTCCATTGGCTACACGGTTTTCGGTGAAGATCAGATAATGCACATACTCAATGGTCTTGGCCCCGAGTACGACTCCATTATGGTAGCTGTGAGTACTAAAGCAGACTGGTCTGCCCTTAACCTTCACTCCATCTTGCTTAGTTTTGAAAATAGGCTAGAAACCACAAAAGCTTCTCTTCCAAATTCGGATGGTTCTCAACCACATCTCAACTACTTGTCTACCTCCAATAACCAGCGGGGGGTGGTCGTTTTGGTGACTACAACAATAGAGGAAGAGGAGGTTTTAATGGTAATAGAGGAGGCCGAAATAATAACTTCCAGCGCGGTGGCCATGGAGGTCGAGGAAGAGGACGTAATTCGGGTAACAAACCCATTTGTCAGGTCTGTTATGTGTTGGACCACACTGCAGACAAATGTTGGTACCGGTTTGATCAAGCTTTTGTGCCAAAGCAGCAACCACAATAACAATCTCAGTCTCAACAACAACCATACTTTGGTTTTTCATCTCCAGGAGCTAATGTATCTCAGCTCTCGCCTGGTTCCACACAAGGTTCTTCTTACTGCTTACAACAGTGAGAATGGATGGTTTCCTAACTCCGGTGCCACACACCATGTTAGTGGCGATTTATCTAACCTAAATTCTGCTTCTGAGTATGGAGGTTACACTAAACTTCAAATGGAGATTGGTCAAGGAGTGGACATTGCTCATATAGGTACTGGTCATTTATACTCCTCATCTCTTTACAAACCTTTTCTTTTAAACAATCTTCTTCATGTACCCAATATCACTAAATATCTCCTTAGCGTATCACAGTTTGCTCAAGATAACAAGGTTTATTTTGAGTTTCATCCTACCTTCTGTCTTGTGAAGGATCAGGTCACTCACACTATTCTCCTCAAGGGTATCATTAACAAGGGTCTCTACCATTTTTCTAATCTTCATTGCTCCACTCGTAGTGAATCTGATCTTGCACCAGCTCCCTTTCAATTCTCGGTCCTCCATTGGTGACTTCTATTTCTCCTCAACCCACTGCAGCTGCTACAACACCTACTTCTCAGCTTAGTTATCTTACTTGGCATCATAGATTTGGTCATTGTAACGAAGATATATTACGTAAAGCTTTGAACTCTTGTAATATATCCTTTAAAGCAATGAAATCACCTTCTCTTTGCCACCCTTGTGTTCTTGCCAAAATGCACTGTATCCCTTATTCTGATTCTGAAACTAAGTCCTCTTCTCCGTTAGCTATTGTTCACAGTGATCTCTGGGGGCCGTCCCCCATCACATGTAAAAATGGCTTTCGATATTATGTTAGTTTCGTTGATCAGTTTAGCTGCTACGTTTGGATTTATTTTCTTAAGACTAAGAATCAGGTACACAATGTCTTCATAAATTTTAAATCTCTTGTTGAAAGACAACATAATAGTTCTCACAAGTCTTTGCAAACTGATTAGGGGAGGGGGGGGGGATGGGGGGGGAGTATCGAAGTCTCACACCATAATTTATTAAACATGACATTCATCACTGGATTTCATGTCCATACACACCCCAATAAAACGGTCTTGCCAAAAGAAAGCATTGACACATTGTGGAAATGGGGTTATCTCTTATTTTTGCCTCTGGACTACCTATGTGTTATTGGGATGATGCATTTTCTACAGTTGTTTACACCATTAATAGACTTCCAGCTAAGGTACTCAACTTTGTCTCTCATTTTGAAACTTTTTTTCATACTAAGCCTGCCTATCACCTTCTATGGACCTTTGGCTATTTATGTTACCCTTTTCTCCAACCCTACACTACCCACAAACTCCAAGCACGCTCAGATGCAGGCACTTTTTTGGGGTACAGTACTCCTCACCACAAAGGCTATAAAGTCCTTCTCTCCTCTGGAAAAATACTTATCACTCGAGACATACTTTTTGATGAGAGTATATTTCCCCACAAAAGTTGTCTCCTCTAATTCTTTCTCTGAGGAATCTACACCCACATGGCCCTCTACACATGGTTCTCAACCACATCTCAACTACTTGTCTACCCCCAATATTGCACTATAATGTATCAATAATGCATCATATACATATATATATATATTTTATGCGTGTAAATTTCTGTTTAATTACAATGTTATACCAAATCAATTGCAATGTGTGATGTCTTCATACATGTTATAGAACCTAAAATAATATATTGTTAATATAAAGTAGTATTTATGAATATATTTAATGGGTTTTATAAATTTTATAGTATGATGATTATATATATTTTTCATTTTTATTGTATATTATGTGATTTTACATGTAGTCTTTTTTTTGTATTGGGTTATTTTGGAAATGTCATAATAGTAATTGAAATCGAAGTTTGGCTATGTTTTTCAAACGTGTAATTGCCTTATTCATTAATCATACTTGGTTTTTTTATTATTACAGATGCATTATTGTAATAGTGTAATTACATTATATATAAATTTGAAATGCAATTGTAATATAAGTTTGCTACGATTGTTAAAATATAATGCATAAATTTTTGTTTGGATTGATTCCTGTAATTTCCAGTGTTAATATTAGTTGTTGTTCATTGTTATGAAGGTAATGACGATTATAATTCGTCAAATGAAAACCATATCTTGAAACCTGTAGTTGGTCAAATATTCTCTAATTTAGAGGATGGAATTCAGTTTTACAAGAAACTGTATGTACGTATGAATCGTATGAATAAATATTATTTATACCTTTCATATCATTCGTATTATTCATACAATTAAATTTAAGTAGAATGATATTTATGATAATTTACATTCAAAATGACTAGAATTTAAATAATATTATATTTATGGCTATTATTTATTTTTTATTATCTTCTTTGTCCAGTTTTGTATAATTAATTCATAGATAAATGCATAAAATAATATTTCTAATTACCCATCGTTTTTTCTCTGCGTGACTTAGACAGACTTGCTGAGTACTCTTTAAAAAACCGAACGAGTCAAAATCTCACTCAATTAATTTCTAAACCCAACACTTCTGTTTTTCAAAATTGCAACATGTACGGACTAAAGCGTCTCAATTCGGCCAACCATCTCCGCGCTCTCTTCGCCAATCCGAGAACGTTGCTCCGCCTCAATCCAATTGCACCGCCTGGATCTTTTTCACTCACGCACTTCTCCTCCGCCACAATTGGTGATTCTGTGAACGCCGAAGAGGAGGGTAAAATCTGCGACAAAGATGAAAACAACACTTATAAAAGGAAAGTTCTGCCACCAGAGCTTCGCTCGAATAATGTGGCGATGCTGACGTGTAAGTCCGACGCCGAAGGCGGTATTTGCGATGTTTATTTGGTCGGAACCTGTCATGTTTGTGCGGTAATTTACTGTTATGTTGCTGAATTTGTTCTCATTCTTCGTAATTATATAATTCTCAAGCAAATTTGAAGAAGCTCTGCCCAAATGTGTTGATGAATTTACTCTTGCAGTTTTTGTATAGGAATTGCTATAAGATTTTTATTTGTTCTTCGTTTTCAGGAATCTAAGCGTGAAGTCGAGTCTGTAATACGATTCTTGAAACCGCAGGTGCTTTTCTTTATTTTTCTGTATTTTCTCTGATCTTTTATGTTATTATTCTTATTTCTGTCCTTTTCACTCTCAAATGTAACGCAGTATTATACTTTTGTATCCACTGCAGGTTGTGTTCCTGGAGCTGTGCTCCAGTCGCAAAGTTGTCCTTACGCGTAAATCTCTCAAGGTTGGTCTGTCTATGTAATTTTTCTCAATCTTTAAAGAATTACTTGATTTTTTATTCATTTTTCCTTGAAGTACAAAATTACTTGAAATTGATGCTACCACTTAGTCGGATATAATCATGAAATGGTAGCTGTAGACTCACGAAGCTTCGAGTGAGGTGAGAGAAGTTAGAATTTCTTGCTTGGTTGTGCATTGCTCGATTTGAATTTAATGTGATAATGCTAAATATTGATGGTAAGAATGTTAGCAGAATGAATTTTTGTGATCTTGAGTTTCATGTCAAAGTGAGACTCTATTGTATACCCCTTTTGCAGGTGCCGACCATGGTAGAAATGGTGGCTTTGTTGATGAAGGAAAATCTGCATCCTCTTTGGACAGTTTACTGGTGGTATTGTGCTAAGGTAAGTATCTATTTTTCCAATTAGGCTAACTTACTGAAGAAACATCTTAATGGTCTTTTCAAAAAATTCAAGATGATTTTTTCAACTTTACAGTCTAATACATAAATCTTTTATTTTCTAGCTCGGAAGGGAACTTGGAGTTTTACCCGGTGGAGAGTTTCTTGGAGCATATGAGGAAGCAAATAAATATGGTGGCAAGGTTATACTTGGTGATAGACCTGTTCATGTAAGCTACTTTTTCTTCTTGTATTCACAACTATAAAGTAAAATGAGGCCAATTTGCCCAAATTCCGTAGTTTTTCTTCTGCTGCTTCCTGCTCCATGTCATACCGTTCTTGCATATTGATTAGTGTGCTTCTTGTGTATGTCTATTGAGTGTTCTTTACAATAATATTTTCCACTTGCATATTGCATCATCCTGTCCATTGCCTTTAGGCAGAAAAAGCATTTATAGACAGCATTTGAAGATTTTATTCTTAGTATTTTGATGATCTATCTATATCTGTGTAATATGTCTGTACACACAACACAGGTAATGTTGTGCATATACAATCTCAGGCTTATGCAAACGTGCTTTTTTCAGTTCCTAGTTTTTCCTTTTTTGGTAGATTACTTTGCGGAGAATATCGGCCAATATGTCCATTTGGCAGATCACAAAAGTAATGTATGCCTTTCTGTTTCCCAAAAAGCCCTTGTCAACCTCAGTACGTTCCAAGGTATACTTACCTTATAACCTGTCATATTTATGCATTATGTTTCGGGAATTCAATTCTGGTGGTGTTTCTTGAGTGGTACATTATCATATTTCCCATATGCATATGAGGGGATCATATGCTGCTGATATGCTAGCTGTACTGTAGGGAATGAATAATGTCGATCTGGTAAAACTAATTGATGTGTTGAGCAAAATAAATCCTACTATTATGGAACCCCTTCTCCATGAGCGCGATAAGTCAGTGTTCGCATTCTTCTTTATCAACTCTATAAGTTATATTGCGCACTTGATTATTGTCATTAAATATTCGTTGTGTATAGATATATGTCGGCCTACTTACTGGATATCGGCCGCAAGCATAACTCCATAGTTGCTGTTGTGGGAAAAGGTCACCTACATCGAATCCAGAAGAACTGGAAACAACCAATCGAGGTGAATATTTTGCCCTTTTTTTGATTACTTTCACTTTGTCATTCCAAATTAATTGATCTTTTCACATTGTAGTTTCAGATATGTGGATGTAATGTAACTTTATGCTCTTGAATGTTTCAGATGGAGAAACTACTTAGCATACCGACTAAAAATAATACAAGCAGAGCGGGGAACATACTCGGTTCTATTGGAGCAACTGTGAAGAACAAAATTTCTGGCGTTTATCGCAAGAAATAGCACTCTATATTCAGTGACAAAATTTTCTAGGAAACGATATTATTGTCATTAGAAAATTTCTAAACATTTAATTTCTTTGAAATTTTCAGTGAAAAAACCAGTAAAATATTAGGATGGTTTTGGGAATTATTTCAAACAATTAAAATATTAGAAAAATATTCCCTAGACAAGATTTTCTAGTAGTATCAATATTTTATCTTTAATCGCTTTTAGTCGTGCAATATATATTGTCCTCAACTAAGATTATTGGAAGGATCAAGAAGAAATTAGGTGATATTTGAGGGAGTATCAGTGAGTAAAATAGTGTGTGTGATCATGATTGAGACGAGAGTTTCTCTCATGTTGGTTGGGAAAGGTTAAAAGATCAAATATCTATTTTAAGATTTTATGAACTTCGTGAATCCACAAAAAACTTGCACATTTGAGTTCAACACAAGTTTTAAAAAATAATTTGAATATATTATGTTGGTCCCGAAACGAGTGAAACTGAGTGTATGGGGGGGGGAATACACCAGTCAATTTTTCAATTAAAATTTTGTGTCTCCTGAACTGAAGGGAGGTACTTCAGTTAGAGTGATGACTTTCAGTTAGCAATCCTTCAGTCTACACTTAGTGTTTGACTGATGGACTAATAACTTAAGTGTGCGGAATGTGGTGGTTTTAAATCTTACTCGTTTGTTTTCAGAAAACTTTAATGCAATGTTTCTTTTTTCTGTTAATCAGTATTCAATTAATGGAATATAATGAATAATCAATACTGAATGTAAAGAGAGAGAGACAGAGGTTTGGTTTGCGTGGTTCGGAGATAAAAACTCCTACGTCCACGTGTTCTCGAGGTTAATCGAGGGTTTCCAAGTTAATGGATAAGATCTTACAGTGATTTTATAGATGACTTATGAAAGTCTAATCACTCTTCGGTTACAAATGATTATCGCTAAAGAACACTAAGGAATGAGTATTGAGAGCTAGAGTGTTCTTGAATGTGAGCCTGAAGGCTTGAGAGGAGAATAGCGATAGAGAGTTGAAATGAGTGGGTAACCGGTGTCTTGAAGTGAAGAAGCAGCAGAGTATTTATAGTGATCTCTCGAAGATATGACCGTTGAGAGAGAAGGCTTTAATTTGAATTCTTCCCGTTGGAGTAGCCTGTCCTTTTTGACTTTAGGGTCTGACACACTGATTGTGTTTCACCTACCAAGATCTTTGCTAAAAGATAGAAAGCCTATGTAGTAGGCTGTCCTTCAGTGGGAATGTCAGGATCTTGACTTCGGTGTAAACTTGAACTTAATACTTCAGTGTCAGTGATGCTTCAGGCTTTTAGCTTCAACTTCAGTGCTTCAGTGGAGACTTCAGTGAGAGGTCCTGCAGTCTTGGTGAACATTGAATCTTCAGTGTAGGTCCCTTCAGTGTACCTGAAAGGCAGAACTCCCTAACATATGAGTTCTTAAGAAACACTAAGATTTCAGTGCTGGTCTTATAACATCTTTCAGGGGAGGGATTGGAATCTGAATCAAAACACTTAAATATTTCCCAACATATTATGAGTGAAATAAGGGTGTCACAAAATTTATCAATTAAATATACACTACAAAAAATAAATAAATTTAGTAAGGAATATTCATTATTAAGATTAAAATTTTCTTTACTAAATTTGATGGTTGTTAATTCTTTTAGGCTAGGCTATGTTTAGTATACATGACACGTCGTCTCAAGATAATTGTTCTATAATTGTGACAATTTGCAAATGGTATATTGCTGAGGTAAGTAACTGTTTTTCCAAATGATTTTTTCAACTTTACAGTTAATACATAATCTTTTATTTTCTAGCTTGGAAGGGAACTTGGAGTTTTACTCTGTGGAGAGTTTCTTGGAGCGTACGAGGAAGCAAATAACTATGGTGGCAAGGTTATACTTTGTGATAGACCCTGTTTTTGTAAGCTACTTTTTTCTTCTTGCTTTCACAACTATAAAGTAAGATGAGGCCAATTTGCACAAAATTCCTTAGTTTTTCTTTTGCTGCTTCTTGTTCCATGTAATACCATTCTTACATATTGATTAGTGAGCTTCTTTTCTATGGCTCTTGAGTGACATTTACAATAATATTCTCCACTTGTAAATTGAATCATCCTGTTCATTACCTTTAGGCAGAAAAGCGTTTATAGACACCATTTGAAGTTTTCATTGTTAGTATTTTGATGATCTATCTGTGCCTATGTAATATATGTCCGTACATACAATATCAGGCTTACGCAAACGATGTAAATATTGTAGTTTCCAGTTATCCTTCTTTGATTACTTTCACTTTGTCTTTCCAAATTAATTGATAGTTTCACATTGTAGTTTCAAATATGTGGACGTAATGTAACTTTATGTTCTTGAATGTTTCAGGTGATGCAACTTCTTAGAGTAACGACTAAAAATAATACAAGCATTATGGGTGACATACTCGATTATATTGGAGCAACTGTGACGAATATAATTTCTGACGTTTATCGCAAGAAATAGCACTATGCATTTTAGGAAAAGAAATTATTGTCATATTAGAAATTTTCTAAACATTTGATTTCTTTGAAATTTTCAGTGACAAAACAATTGAAAAACATTAGGATGGTTTTGGGAATTATATCAAGAAATTAAAATATTTGCAAAATATTCTAATGACAATATTTTCTATTAGTTGCAATATTTTTTCTTTATTCGCTTTTAGTTGTTGCAGTCTTTTTGTTTTTGGCTCACAAAAGAAATATATGGGAGATCAGAGGGCAAGTTATGATCCATTTCTTAGCTTGCTTTAGGTTTTTAAAAAAGTAGCATAAAAAATAAAATTTAGAAACAAATTGACAGTGGCTCAAAAGTGCTTGAAAACAAATCATAGTAGCCTCTCAATCCATAACAAAAGATTAAGGCTTAAGAGGCAATCTCAAGATATAAGAGATTTTAAGTTTCTCATCATTGCCACACTTTACAAAACATAAATTCGTTTCATTATATTGTTTAAAAACTATTAAATCCAATAATGAAACTTGAAAATCAAGAATTCAAATAAAGAACACATTCAACAAGTACAATAAAATAGGAATGAAAAGGGAATCATCATGATTTTGGCCAATGAGCATGTCTGCACTCAAGTAAGTATTGAAAGACTAAATTAGAGTATTTCTCAATAAAAGAAATGAATTTTCTATAAAAATTATTTTAGTCAAAACTGATAAAGAAAAATATTAATTCAATTTTGTGAATTTTGAAGCAATGAAATTAAAGAAAGAGAAATTGAATGAGGGGCATTCAGAATGAGTAGGAGGTTATGAATCAATCAGCCATAATTCAGACAAACATAGAATTATCCTCATTATGCCCCAAGGAGAATTAAAATAAAAAAACAGAATGAAACGTATAAAGTAAATAATAAAAAACACAACAGAATAAGGAAGAAGTGAAATGCAGATCCTCTCAGACAAATGCCTCGTTTTGTCGTCACGATTTAATAACGAATGGATTTCGATCGGACTCGTCATCATAATTTGTTCATCACCGAGAATCATAAATTATCACCCCATTATTTATCATTCGATCGAGAGAAAAAAATTAAACGAATCCATAAAAGGATGAAATAAATAAGAAAAAGTAATCGAATAAGAGTTGGATGAGGTGATTGCAAAATGATTGGACCCAGAAATTGGAGAGAGAAGTGAGAGATTTGAAGTACTACTTAAAACTCAAGAACGAAGTATTAGGGCATGATTGATGCATGAGAGAGAGAAATGGAGTATGCAATGCAGCTGCACAGCCTGCACTGCAGCATAAGAAATGGTACTATGGCTACTTATAATAGATAGCTTCGCGTACTTTGTAGGGTTGTAGATTCGTGAATTAGGGTTAGCGCTGGACCGCAAAACCTTCTTCTCATACTTGGGCTCTTTCACAATAGCATTCGGCCCAACATCACCGACAACTATGTCATCATTATATTAATACTAGTTCTAAATTATTGTCTGTGGATAGAGGTGAGCAAAAAATGGTAAAAAATTGAAAACCGAACCGAACCGATAATTTCGGTTCGGTTTTTTCTTTTCGGTTCGGTTTCGGTTTTGATTTTATAAAATTTTGATTTTTCGGTTCGGTTTCGGTTTTGACATCAAAAAAACCGAAATACCAAAAATCGAACCGAAACATATTATTTAATAATTATTTATTTATTATTACTTATTAAATAATTATTTAATCAATATTACTTATTAAATATATAAATAGATATTTAATATTACTTATTAAATAATTATTTAATTAATATTACTTATTAAATATATAAATATATATTAAATATTACTTATTAAATATGTTTTTAATAATTATTTATTAAATATTTTTCAGTTTCGGTTTTTCGGTTTTTAACCGAAACCGAACCGAAAATTTCGGTTCGGTTTTTTTTCGGTTCAAGGTTATTTCGGTTCGGTTTTGGTTTTATATTTTTCGGTTCGGTTTTTTTTCGGTTTTCATTATTTTTTCGGTTCAGTAACCGAAACGAACCATGCTCACCCCTATCTGTGGAAGTTCGATAAGATTAATATATTATAGAATTTATAAAAGTATTTGACATCATTTCGTTTATTACTATTTTTGTCATAGATATATGAATTACTTATTCGTATACTAAATATGTATAGTAAAAATCGTTAATTATATTGACTTGCATATGATAAACTTACAATCGGTTTAAAATTAATGCAAAAATAAATTTACAACTTGATATATATATATATATATATATATATTATAAATATTAAATCCTCATAAACTTTTCTATTAGTAAACTCATACTAACAACTTAATATATTTTTTTGAATATATTTGAATTTAATATATATACTTATATTCGTTCTAAAGTAAAGTAAAGTAAAAATGATTCTAATACTAATTATATTAATGGTGTTCAAAAGAATTATAAATTCATAATCGGCGGTTCTGAGAATCGAATTGTTAAAGATTATTAAAATCCTGAATTGCAATTGTATATGAAGCGGTTCGATTTTAGTTTCAAATGTTCAAAATCGTGGACCAATTGATTTTCGTCTTACGCCCATATAATAATATGTGTTATAAATTCGAGTATATAAAATATATATTATAAATAAATATTACTAATGAAAATAAACTATATTTGATATTTATAAAATCAAATCAATTTATTTGAATTTTATGTATGCGTACTCATCTTAAAATCGATAAATGTCTTGTTACGCATCACTAATGTTATAAATGTCGTATTAGAAAAGTTAGTAAGTAGGTAATAATAAAGTTGAGTTTCAATATCTAATAATGATATACGACAAAAAAATCATTAATTTGATTGAATTATCAAATATGCATCAAAATATACTCATTAAATTCATGAATTAACAAATGTCTAAACTCATGAATTAACAACTGTCTAAATTCATGACTTACTTGTAGAATTGAGAATAAAATGACATGAATTGAATTCAAAAGTTGCCCGAACAAAAAATACATAAGTTTATATATCTTTAATTATTATGATAATTAATTAGGAATGTTAATTTTTGGATTAAAGATTAAATAAAATACATGTAAAGCATAATAATAAAAATATTTAAAATATCTAACCACTAATAGATAACTTAAAATGCGAGGGTAATAGTGAAGCTCAATTTCATTCTCTAATAATGATATACGGTCAAAAATCATCAA
Source organism: Leonotis leonurus (assembly GCA_026898415.1). Lineage (NCBI taxonomy): Eukaryota > Viridiplantae > Streptophyta > Magnoliopsida > Lamiales > Lamiaceae > Leonotis > Leonotis leonurus. Next base: position 1,068,608 of record JAPKLX010000024.1, on the reverse strand, counting down.
TTTCATCGAATTCTCAAAAATGCATCTATTTAGCTCGTTTTTGTGTGTGTTTATGGTTCATTTTTATCGTGTCTAGTTTTTAGTTGTAGTAAAATTGTGTCTTTTAGTTCGTGTTTATGTCGTGTTTTGTTTGTTCTTGTTTTGGATGTCGGATGGCGAGAAAGAGCTATTATGAGCTGAAATGATGCCGGAAATGTCAAAGAAGCTATGCCAAACGAAGCAGCACGGGTCGAGGATGGCACAACAGGTGGAATGACATGGAAAGAGCGAGGCTGAAGCTAGCGCTCGTTGAGATGCAGAAAATCCGAAGGACAGAGAGGTCGGGCCAACGACCGCTGGGAACCCAGCGACCGTTGGGCCCGCCTCGTTCATGCACAAAATTGGCACAACCAGAGGTAATTGGCTTCTCAATGGTCGCTAGCTGCAAGTTATGTGGCGGGTTTATAAGACTTTTAGGCGTGATTTTCATAGCCCCAACTTATGTAACTCGAAAATACTCTCAACAACACTTTTTACTTGCTTTCCTAGTGTAGATTTAGTGAATTCCAATGGATTGAAATTGATTCCGACATGAGAATCTTACATTTCATCTAGTAAGCTTTCTTTTAATGGTTTCATCTTGTGTTTCTACCATATTTATCATGTTTGACTAGATTCTTACTAGGGTTGGATATGAATTCTCTATATTGATGTTGTGATTGATTCATGCTTGAGTTGATTGACTTGTTTTGAATGTAATTTAGTAATTGATCACCATTAGATTCATACATGTGTTTAAGTAGATTAAGAGATTGCTTTTACACTTGATTTGGGGTTAATCAATATTATTCTGGAATCGGAAATGTTTGAATAAGAGTTCATATGAAGCTAGTGATGTCTTGAGGTGTGTGAATTTGATACGCAAGTGAAAGTCACGGCTTAGTATATAAATATGAAGGTAATTTGATAAGCTACCTCTCATGTTCCTAACCGAGTATGAATGCATGATCAATTTGATATCAATTATGAGTTAAAGTATCCAATCTTAGATTTCAATCCTTTGGTATTCTTATTTTAGTTGCTTTTGATCTTAATTGGTTCTTGAAAAAATCCAAATTGTTATAACATGTTTAGGATTCTATCTTTAGCAATATAGCACTTGAATTAGGAAGTTTTGCTAAGCCTTCTTTGAGATGCGACTTAGGGTCAGCTTACTACGTACTATAGGCATCGTTTAATTGCGAGAACTTAGACACACGTTTTAAGTTGAACAACATCGAAATATATTCATTAACTATTTATGTTATTTTAATGAAAATGAAACATAAATATGAAATAATATACAATAATATAGGATATATAAATAAATAAGAAGATTATATACTTCTTTATATTTATATATTATTATTTTAATAAAAAATATGATTCTTAAATTTTTATTATCTATATTGAGAAATATATGTGAATTTTTCGAATAATAAGATAATTAAAGGTTTGTTGTAATCATCACATGTAATAAATTATATATTAAAAAATATTTTCAAATAATGTAAACTCTATAAGTTTTTATGTATGATTTATAAATTCTCATTAGATTTTAAATAACAAATAATCTAATATAGGTTATATAAATAAATAAGAAGATTATATATTATTTTATATTTATATATTATTATTTTAGTGAAAAATATGAATTTTCAATTTCTATTATTTATATTGAAAATTATATATGGATTGTTAGAAAAATAAGATAATTAAAAATGTGTTATAGTAGTCATATGTGATAAAATATAAATTATAACAATTATTTTTTCAAATAATGTGAAATTTAGATATTTTCATACAATTTATTAATTTTCATCAAATTTGAACAGGTTGTAGATAATTTATATAATTTATTATTAAATTAGTTATCAAAATATATATATATATATATATATCAAATTAATATATCATTATATATATATATATTTATGAAAGTGATAGAGAGTAGTAAATTATACAATATATAATATACATATAAATAAAAATATAACATAAATATCTTATACTACATGAAAATAAGAATATATAACTTTATATAGGATTAATATGATTTTTTAATTCCAAAATTATGAGAATTTAAATAAATATGAATGAATTGATTTGAGAGTGTCACATTGGATTATAATTATAATAGTATTAATAATATATAGATTTTCATAAATTTTATATATATATATATAGAGTGATATATTAAAAGAACATGAATTGAATTCAATACTTGTTCGTACAAAAAAAATACATAAGTTTGAATATTTTTAATTAGTATAACAAATAATTAGGAATGTTAATTTTTACGATTAAATATAAAAGAAAATACATATAAAGTATAATAATAAAATATATTTAAAATATCTATCTACTAGTAGATAACTTAATATGTGGTTAATAATGAAGTTCAATTTCATTATATAATAATGATATATAGCTGAAAAATTATCAATTTGATTGAATTATCAAATATGAATCGAAATATACTCATTGACTATTTTCTTATTAATGAAAATGATACTTTGATATGAAATAGTAGACAATTAATACAGGATATATAAATAAATAAATAAATAAGAAGACTATACACTATTTTATATTTATATATTATTATTTTAATAAAAATATATAATTTAATCAATTTTTATTATCTATATTCAAAAATATATGTGGATTGTTCGAATAATAATATACTTAAAAGTATGTTATAATAATCATATATAATAAAATATATATATATTCAAATAATGTGAGCTTTAGAATGTTTATATAATTTATTTTTATTAGATTTGCAAAATATATAATATAATATAGAAATGTAGACATTTTCATATAATTTATTAATTTTCATTAGATTTTAAAAATTTGTACATAATAAAATTATTATGAAATTAGTTCGAAAAATATATATATCAAATTAATATATCACTATATATATATATTATATTTATTAAAATAATACTTAAATATGGAATAATATATAATACAATCTATGATATACATAGAAATAAAAAATAATATAAATATCATATGCCTACATGAAAATAATATATATAATATTATATATGATTAATATATAGATAAAATTTAAATTTTTTAGAAAAATAGGAAAAAGAAATGAGAGGTGGAGAGGATTTCAAGAGCTGATGTGGACAGCTTGGGACAAACTTGTATTATAGTACAGATTGTAACCCGCGATAGAGCACGATATAATATATAGGGTAAATTATAGTTTATGGCCTGAACTTTAAGATAGTGTTCAGTTTGTGGCATGAACTTTCAAAAATGTTTAAAATAGTCTGTACTTTAGGAAAATGTATAAATCATGGCACAAGTGAAAATTTGAATATAAAAATGGTGTTTATGATATTTTTTATTAAAGAAAAGAAATTTAAATAAATTATTATTATCTAAAAACAAGCCAAGTTTCGAATATAGTTTTAACAAACCAAACTTTGAATAGTTCATGAACTTTGTTAACGAGCTTGTATACACACTTTAAAAACGTGCCGCGTTTCAAATAGTTCGCGAACATTCTATAAGAACTAGTTCATAAACTTATCAAAATAATATATATATATATATATATATTAACATAATACTTTAATAAACAAACTTTTTAATAAACTCGAGCTCGAATATTTAACGAACTCAAGTCAAGTTCGAGTTCAATTACTATTAAATCAAATAATAAACGAACTTGAGCTCGATTTTTATTTATCAAACAAAATTCAAACTTAGTTATCAAAACTTGAACCAAGCTCGAATCGAACTTAAATTTTCAAACGAGACGAATTCGAGCACGACAATATTTGGTTCAGTTTGATTCAATTACACCCCTACATATTATAGGTCTCATATTTGTAAATTGGAATTCTTATTTAATAGACTGAAAAATTGGTATTTTGAATTAAATATTCATACATTTTAAAAATAAATTTAAAGATTTAGTGTAAATAGATGGAAGGTGGAATTTATTATTTTTTAAATACTTTGATTATGATGACTTTGAATTTAAAGAGTTTTGATTTTTAGATATTAATGATTTATTTATTTTCTTTAATAAAAATATCATAAAAATTATTTTCATATTCAACTTTTAAATTGTGTCATGATTTATACATTTCTTTAAAGTACATGCTATTTTAAACATTTTTAAAAGTTCAGACCATAAACTGAACACTACCTCAAAGTTTAGGCCAAAAACTATATTTTACTCTAATATATATTGTGTTAATATATAATTAATTTATTTTAAATGTAATTAGACATAAAATTTACATTATAAATAAAAATATATATTATTATTACACACAATTCGGATATTACATTTTAAAAAATATCTTCATAAATCATGTTATAAATTTAAATGAATTTCTATTCTCACTCACCTTGGAGCATCCACAATGATACGCTCTCTAAGAGAGACTATAGGTGGCAATTTAGTAATAAAGTGAATTTTTTTATGGGGTCCACAGATTTTTGAGAGGTTGTGTTGTTTTTCCACATTTTGAGGCTCTTTAATGAAATTAAAATTACATTAATTAAAAAACCTACATTAGAAATTGAAATTACATTAATTAAAATAAAACTAAACTAAAAATCAAGCCTACTTTTGATTTGAGCACACATAATGTTGTGTGTCTCGAGTTGCTCGGGACTCATTCTCTATGTATCCTTCATCAAAATTTTGTAATACACAATTTTTGTTTGATCCGTTGTGAAAGTGTAATTGCGTTGGAAGAGTTCGCCAAATATTCCAAGGCCTCGTCACTAGCTTCAGGAGCTTTAGGCTTCCCTTTTTCTTTTGGCCACATTTTTCCCGATTGGACGTTACTCAGGTTCGGCTCCTTGGGCTGAGTCGCTCGTGAAGCCTTCGCCCATGTTGTTTTTCCTCGTTTGTTGAAGCCCATGTCGGGAATAATTCGTTGAAATTTTTGCGTGTTTTGCAAAATCTCCTAACAATGACGATATTTGTACTCTGCCTTTCTGGTTTGTTTGTACTCGATCAACGCCTTATTGTAGACGTCGTGGTCGGAGTTGCTGCTTGCCCACTATTGACTAAAAACGTATCTTGAATTGATTAAATAAAACGCAATACGTGTTAGCCAACCCGAATGTCATATCTCAAAGGAAGACTATGCAGGGCTATCAAGTGCGAGTACTATAATGTGAAAGATGAAAACCTAAACATACTATGACTATGAGATGTAACAACTATAAAAAAAAGATAAAAAGCAATTAAACGAATACCAACGGATTGAAGTTTTAGGATCAGATGTTCGACTCTTATTTAATGTCTAATTGATCATGCATCCATATTCGATTAAGAACACCAAAGGTTTCCTAGCAAATTACTTTCGTATTAATACACTAAGTCGTGATCTTCACTTTCGTATACAGTTCACACCTCTAGTAATAACTTAATCTCATATTAACTATTATTTTTACGTTTCTGGTTAAGAATAATGTTGATTAACCCTAAGTCTCATGTCAAGCAAATGATCAATCTACTTAACATTAACATATGAATTCAATGGTGATCAAGCATTAAACTCCATACAAAACAAGTTAATCAATGACATAGATCAAATAAACATCAAATAAGAACATAAACACCCAATCCTATTAAGGATCTAACCAAGCATCATATACAAGGTAGAATCACCAAAAGAAACCATAGAAATGAAGCTTACTAATTGAAACGTAAGGATCCAAAGTCGGATTCCACTTCAATCCATTGGAATTCTCTAATCTTAAACTAGAAAAGCAGTAAAGTATGTTTTGAGAAGTAAAAAAAATATCCGAGTACAACTTCTCTCTTTCTAAATGACACCAAAAATGAGTTAAAATAAGGTCTGGAACCGCTAGCCAGCGGTCGTTGGGCCCTGCCCTCTGAAGATTCTTGGCTCTGCACCCCAGCAGGAGCTGGGGTGCCTGGGGGCGCTGGCTCCTGACTTTACTTCCTCGTCTTGGTCTCTCTTCTCATGCATTTCTCGGTTCTTCCCGCTCCGCTCGGCTTTGCATAGGTGGCATACGAGACACGGCTTCAAGCTCCATTTTCCTCTCATTTCCTCCTCTTAAATCTACAACATAAAAACACTAGAATGATGTAACAACGAACTAAAATCAATATGGAAACATCAAAACTAACACCTAGTAACGACAACATAACGACCAAAAATGCAACAAAAACACACTAAACACTTACGCATCGGAGCACCGGTTGTAGATGACGCAAAACTTCAGAGTCGTATTTTGAATACGAGCACAATGACACTTCAATTGTTTGACAGTGCGGTCCTTCGAATTATCCCGTTGCCGGTTGAATGAGTTGGTGGTGTGTGTCTAATAGGCCTCACCTTTTTTATTGTTGCCGACGATGGGGTCTTGGCTTGTGTTGAGACAAATTTGGAGAAGGGAAATTGTTGGCCGAAATAATTTTCATCGGGATATTGTTGAGTAGAAAATAGAAAAGTGTTAAATTGTGAGGGGTTGATGTTTGGTGTGCTTTTGTCGTGTTTTTACATGACTTTTTGAATCTCGTTACATTGCTTTAGGTTCATTTTATGTTACATTTTGATTTACTTTTATGTCCGGTCTCCGTAATTACATGTAGGTAATTTGGTATCGAAATTGGTGCGAAATGGAGATATAAAGATGAGGAATGGATAACATAGGAAGTTCATCTCGATAGGAGTCCGTAGCCGCAAACGGATTCAAAATCGGAGTTCAAATGAGGGAGAACGGGCCGAAACAAAACCGCTAAGCACAAGAGGACACCAACTGATAGCTAGTGGCCGTTGGGCGCGATTTTGGGTCGCGGATATTGTTATTTAAAGTCCATTTTTGGGCATATTTTTCATCCCCAGTTCATATTTTCTCTCTTCCAAACCCTAGATACATTATTATTAGTTGATTTCTTTGTAATTTCGTATCAGGACGAAGGATTGAGGGTGAGATCAACGCAAAATCTAAAATTTATTCTTAGTAAGTGTCTCTTATTTTTGAATATTGAATGAATTGATTTGTTTTTCTCTACCTAGTTATATGGATTTCTTGATTAATTATTGATTGTTCTTAATTCATGTTTTATTGATTAAACTTGTGCGTAATCGAATTGAATGTTTGATCACCATTTAATTCCCTTTTTATTCTAGATGAGATTCAGAAATAATTCTAAAATTTGACCGAGGGTTTAATCATCAATAATTCCAAATCGGAAACGTAGGAATTATATATTGTTGTTAATTGTGATTTTCCTATTATATAATTCAAATACGTGAGTTAGAATTACCGATTAATTATCGAATACGCGAGTTGTTAAACAACTATAGGAATTGATTTATTAATTATGAATTGAGGAATTCTTCTTAGAGTAATCTAATACGGGAGTTGTGATTACTGTCTAATTAAGAATATGTAAGTAATTAATTAGACTAACTATTAAGAAGCTCTTAATGAACGAACAATAGCATGAGTTTAGGAGCATGATTTAATTTATTTGAGATTTTCTCACTCTAGGCCCTTAAATTCGGAATCCCATTTTTTTATTATTTTCGTTCGCTTATTTTATTTCTTATTTTCTCATGCTTATTATTGATCAGAGTGTTTAAGATTTATATTTATTTGTTCTTGATAACACTTAGGATTCAAATCGCCCTGCTAAACTTTCCATTGAGATTCAACCGGGGTTGACTTGCCACATGCAATTGACCTCGTATATTTGCGAGAACCTAGAGTACACATTTTAGGTTTAAACAGTCGAATTGGGAGTGGTAACAGAGGCGAATTTTGGTTTGAAAATTTTCAAAAATCGGACGACGAATTGTCAAAACTTTGATTATGGGAGCTCCTACCTTGGCTCCGACTTCGGTAGAGAAACCTATTGAATTTGTCATCAATTTTTTTCAAACTTGGTATTTTTGTAGAGAGATAGTTGAAGGATTGAAGAATGAAAATAGATGTGTGAAAATGTGAGATTGAAATAGGGTATTTATAGATGAAATTAAGTATTAAAATTAAAAAAAAAAGAAAAAAAAAAGAAATTGATTGGGGCTCGGGAGTCTCCCACCCTCAGCGCCATTTCCGCCACAAACTCCCAAGGTCGGGGCTGGCTCTTGCAACATAGGGGCCCGAGGGCGCCTGGCTACCTCCCCCAGCCTCCTGAGGCCGCTGCTCGCTCCTGCCCGATGAGCTCCTGCGCTTGTGCGCTGTGGATGCTCTTAGATTAAAATTTTCTAAACATGTAATAGTTGTATCATCCAAAATCGAATATACAAAATATAAAAGTTAAAATAAATAAACTTAAACTCAATTTATATTTTTTAATCATATAATATAAAATATCCCGATTAATATTAAAAAAATTAAAAGAATAATGATATTAGAAGTGTAAAAATTTAATGAAAATATCATATCATATATTTTGAAATAAGTATGTAAACTAATTAGTGATGTATTAAATATATAATTAGAATAATATTATTACAAATTTAAAATATAAAAAACTTGAATAAAACTGCCAGAAAAAATTAGTCACCAAAATCTTGTTTTAATAGATTAATAGATACGTGATAAAATTATTCAAAATAGTTAATAATAAAAGAAGTAGTTACAATGTCACGCCCCGACCTCTCTGCTCTCGGGAGCGCGACTAAAATGTAAATAATTAAAGGATGACGTGAAACCTTGAAACCTTTGACTGAACATAAGACATTTCGATAACTGAAATCAGTTTGTACACTGAGTTAATTTACATAATTGGCACCTTCGCCATAACATTCAAATGAAACCTTACGCAGCGGAAAAAGGATCAAAATACGTCTACGTGTATGAAGACACGTAGACACCCAAGACTTTAACTACAGACCGACAAGCCCGCTGTAGCATCTCCCATCATCATGTCTCAACCTGCACATTTATAAATATATGCAGGGCTGAGTACAAAAGTACTCAGTAGGCACATTGCCCGAAATCACATTCATACATATATAATTGTCAATGCCGTAAGAGTGAAACGTAGGGATTTTGTCTTTAAAAGCACCTACGTTCACTAAATTCCTTTGTGAAAGATCCTATGTTCGACAGCTGTCTAATTTTCTTTAGTATACAAGCCATATCTGCCCTTTTAATGGTACCGAGAAGGTGGCCACCTTCTACGGACACCGAACCGGTCGACATCTTGACGACTCACGGTCCCCTCGACGGGTCGACAATTTAGTCGACTCACAGTCCTTTTGTGTACACAAGTTCGAGTGAGGATGCTTACCCACTGGAACCCGAATTCGATTTTCCTTTCATTTAGATCCTTTCATCAGATATCTTTCAGATAGGCATTGATACAAAACATAAATCATTTTCGGCAAGACAATACTTTGAAACATTTTTCTCATGTTGACATCATTTCGAAAACAATATAAATAACATACGGGCACACATAATTTTATTTGTAATAGAAAGCCTACTTGGATAACTTCGATTTGTATTTGCTTTGGTCACGCTCTGCGAGATTGATCTCTCGTATGAACCTTTAGAAGAACTCGTATGAGTTAAATGCCCTTAGTGCATTTAAATATTTAATTGTGAGATGATCACACTATTTCCTAACACAGAAATATGGTAGTAAATAGGTAAG